>BCLH01000356.1:91511-173434 GCA_001602315.1 Zoysia pacifica | reverse complement strand
CGCCTCCTCCTGCACGCAGCTGCAGGCCGCGCCGTCCCGCCGGTACGCCATCGCCGACTCGAGGTCCGCCGGCGGCCTGCGCTGCTTCCTCCTCCGCCGCCGCCCCTGCTCCATCGCCGGGGAAAAGATTTCAGTTTGGTGCCCTCCGCCGGATCGGTGGCGTTCGGGGGCGGAAAGAACTGGCGAATTAAAACGGGAAGCCTCGCATGTGAATCATCCACCGGTTCGTGTCCGTAAACCAACAAAAGAGTACGGTGTCAGTGTCAACGACGAATTTTTCCGGGTGTAGCAGTTCGCATCATCACGAACCTAAATTTACTGAGAGCTTGTGAAGGATCAGAACATCAGCGCGAGAATTCCTCGGATCAAGGAAAAAAAATATATTTCGATGATCATCAACAGTTCGTGGACCCTGCTTAAAGTTGGACGGAGAGCTCGAGAGACGCAAAAAAAAAAAGAAAAAAAAAAGAAATCTAACCTCACCCCATGGTGGCTCGTTTGCTCCCAACAGAAAGGCACCAGTAGCAGCAGTAGTGCCAGTAAACAAGTGAATGGAGGCAGGAAGAAAAAAAAATAATGAATTTGATACATATTATTATAATTTTATAAATTTTAAAATATTATGTTAATAACAGATATATTCTATAAATAAATGATACGTGAGATTAAATGACATATTTTAAATTTTATAAAATTGTAATAACACGCCTCAAATTAATTCAAAAGAAAACGATGGTGGTAAATAACCGACCAGCGCGCCACAGAAAAGAGGAAAATGGTAAAGGCAAAGTGCAGTCACAAACAGAGAGGGCGAGGAAGAAGCATCCTGATTTCGGCAGACCAAGCACTTGCAAGAATCGTCGGCAAAGCGAACTCCTCACCTCTTTTGGTGACCTCAATTCAAGCAGGCGCGTGCGTGCAACGCTTCCCCTGGCGAGAGCTTAGAACAGAGAAGGCAAGCATCCCTGGCAACTGGCAGCAGCAACAAGCAAGCACAAGCCAGGCGAGGCGAGGACGAAGAGCTCCTCGTCAGCCAGGACACAACGCGACGCGCGCGCTAGAAGTTGACCAACATCGCGTGCACGAAACACGGCGATCCGGTCCGGTGATATTTTCCAGATCCCGAAAGAATCGGAGCCTAGGGCCGTTTGTTTTACTAAGAAAAAAGAAATTGGCAACTCTGTTCTACTTCTGACCAACGAAAAAGATAAAAGGACAAATTGGAAACACAGCAAGAACTCCTACCTCGCCCAACGCAGTGCTCTTCCGATCGGAACGGCACAGCGGAGCTCCAAGCGGAAGGAAGAGCCCAGCAGCAACGAATCCCGAGTTCCCGACACTTGTCCGGATCCACGCGCCACCGCGGCCTTTAAGTAGGGAAGACTCGGCGCGCGCCCTCGCTCTCGACGACACGCACGCATGAGTGGCGGCATGCATGGATGGACCGCCCCCGACCCGGCGCGTTTCATGCAACCTCGCCCCGTCCCCGGCGGGCCCGTGGGCTTTGGTACGACGTGGCGGCCGCGGCGTGTCGTTTCGCTGCTGCTGGCCTGCTGCTGGTGGTGCTGGCTTTTGGGTGCGTTAAGCGGTTGCTGTCAATCTAGCGCGGCGCGTGGGCGTGGGTGTCGTCAGCTGGGTGCCGGCCGCCTGGCCACGGCTCCGCGCGCCGTGCGTGCCGGACGGCGAGAAAATCAAATTAACGATGCGTCCAGGCAGGGGTACGACCAAGAGTCCGATCGCCGATGTGCGCCGGCGGTAGCCCGGCGAGTGGCGGTTTGGTTCCAGCCGTGCCACTCGCACTTTCTGTACTCTGACAAACCGGCGGCGGCGGCGAACGCCTGTCATCGATCGTGACGTGGGGTAACTCAAACCCGACACGGGTCCATTATAGTATTTGCGGTTTCTGTCGACACCACACCCGACGGAAAGATTCAACATCGTTACCGTGTTTGTTTAATTAGAACTAGTTACTGTACTATGACAATTATCTACGTGACGCATCCCCAAATGAAGCACGGCCACACACTTGTCGCCGCCGAGTTTTTTGTGGTTGCGTATAGGGCTCGAGGATTGCTGTCAGTCCTGTGCATGGACTCCCTGCCAAGTTCAACGGAAACAGTGCACTAGTACTAAACTGACAAATCCATTCACTCGGTGCCATTTTCAGATTAGAGCCGCAATAGTTGACGTGGAATAGTTTTAGACCAGTTGATGGCTTCCTTTCCTTGGCTTCTTGTGGGCAGCAGTACTTCCAAATGGTCGCAGACCTGTAATCCCTACTCTAACACTCTTACAAAGCTAGTTTTGCTTGAGCTTACTGCTTAACAACTTCAGATCCGGAACAGATAGGATAAGAAAGGAGGCAGGGTGCATTTAGCCTTGCGTGCTTAAATATTTTACTTCAAAATTACGATAGTGAAGGCACAGCCTCTTTGACTTATCCGTAGATATGCTGATTAAAAAAAGAACAGTATGAACCATGCTTTCCTTCCTTTGCGTTGCCATTTGAAATGCTTACCTCAGCGCGAGGAGCAGGGCAGAGAAATTTTCTATTTTTTCGTAATTAAAATGTGAAGTGGACGATGTGGTCTATGTTCACGATGATAAAGATACGAGAGGTGTTGTTAATATGATGACACCCCACTGGCTGAGTGGCTGTGTAAAACTCGTAGGCGACGAAGAATCTTCGTTGTGCACTCTGGTTTCAGGTTTTAGATCCTCTGCTGTACTGAAGCTCGATAAAGATACGAACGTCCGGGTATTCAATTCGTTCTTAACTAACAGCAACTATTTTTCTCTTAAAAAAAAAAGAAAAAAGAAAAACAGCGACTCTTTTCAACTCCCAGCATAGAAGAGACTTCTTTCTCAGTTTTGGTCGTGGAGGAAGAACTTAACATACTGATACTGTGTTGTTTCTCTGCGTGAGTCAGGCTTATCAGCCGTTTCTTTTCTCAACTTTTGACCCAGAACAAGGCCACTTCGCCGTCTGGTTTAGGCACCCAGCCAAGTATTTTAATTCTCCTCGTTGCTTCAATAATTGGCCTGATGTTTTCCCTCATACGGGGTACTCCGTATGTGCTAATTATTTGGCCTGGATAAACTGCACTACTATTTCAGACGGCCGGGGGTTTACTTCTGATCAAGATATGGAGCTTGGACCGTTAGCATTTCTTTTGGTAGGTCCTAACTTTATGGTGCTCTTCGTGCTCCTTGAATCATTACTAGTACTAGTAGTAATGAAGACAAACTTGAAGTTTCTTCAGTAACATTTCATCAGGCTATTCAACTCATCCGGGTGTCATGCTCCACTAATTTGTGTCATGACCGGGCCACCAGACATGTATCTAGTTCCCTAGTCTCTGCATTTCTGTTGTTGAATCGTGCTCACCTGCGTATCGTGGTTTTGGTCGCAAAAATTTGGAGAGCATGTCGAGACGATATGAAACTAATTAAGCCATGACATACAATGAAATAAAATTTCTGAAAAGGATCAACATATCGGACTAAAAACAGCAATATTTGCATGTGTGTATATCACTGATTGTCAATAACACTACCAGTGTCAAATAGGCAACAAAAACTGTGGTTAAAATATAAAACATTTTTCTCCTTTAATGATGCATAATGACCTAGTTAAGCAAAACACAAGCATCAAACCAGACTATCAGGAAAGAGGACAGCCAAGAAAAAGGAGGTCAACTACACTCAGGAGCTTTCCAATGATATATTGAAATTCCAGAGGCCACTGGAACATCAAGTCAATGAAGTGAAGCACAAATAGATTAGCAGCTCAGAGTGACATGCATGGTAGATTGGTCCATACACCTTCAACATTCGAATTTGTCAAGGCTTATGAATTTTGAACCTGAATACCCTGGGAACGCATTGCTGCAAAGGCTTCTGGCGCTTTAAATGCAGGTATGTCATCAGGAACAAGTGAGGAAATGTCATCCCAAAGTAAGTTCCATCGCCGGCTACATCATAGGTTAAGGAAAGTACATTTCCAACAAGGTACAACAATACCTTGTCTGCCAGTTTTAAATCATTCTTAACCTGGGTAGCGCATTGTATTTTATCTATTCACAAGTTCTTGATTACTTTGATAATGGGGATGAACTAGCTGGTCATAACTATTTAAAAGGAAAAATACAGCAAAGCATACCAGGAGTAACTTTAGCTAGCCAACAACGCGAAACCTTCCTAAGAATTTGCCATGTTACTGTTCCATGCAGCCTAACAAGTGTAACTGCGCAGCCCTGATATCTAGGGATATGTCAGCGACTTCCCAAGTCCGCAGTTTGATCAGATATTGGTAAATACATTCACAAAACATTCAGAGTAAGAGAGCACACTTGACAGTAAATGAAAGGATACTATCTTGATACTTGGATCTTGGGTGGTAGATGTCTTCGTACCTAGGGCACTAAATCTTAGCAGTACTAGAACGGGGAACATCTGACAGCCCAACAGGAAGACATGGTTGACCACTGCAATACACTCGAGGGCATCTGCCAAAGTCATAGCTCTTGTATTTATCCAACTGCGCAATCATGTATGATGATGATATGCAAATTAGTAACAGTAGTAATTTATCAATTACAAAAACAAATTACTCGAACTACGCACAAGCATGCATGCGCATGTACAGAGGAAGGGAGGGAGTCACCATTGCAGCTAATCCTTTGCTTGTAAGAATATAACGGGCATGAATTAATCTGTACAGCATCTCAGCAGCTGATTCAATAAGTTCATTTTGCTCTTCTTTCAACATATCACCTGTGTAATTATACAGAATTTAGTATGGAGTGTTTGATCACATAATGATGTAGGTATTGTGCAAAAGAAGCAATAATGTCTATTAGAAATATTCCTGTGAAATGCATTTCCAATATTGCAGCTTAATTCTAACATTCAATCTATCATGCAGCGATGGAGGAAGCTTTAGGTTCTATTCTGCTGGCGACAAAACGCTAAACCCATCTCCCCAACAAAAAAAGAAAAACAATGATAGTAAATGCACACTTGTATTTGTTTTATTTGATTACGCTGCTTCTATTGCTTCTTGTCCATTTTCATATCCCTAGATGTAGAGAATCACTTCACAGAAGCAACCAATAATCACTTCTCCTAAAAAACACTGTTTGGCACATATTTATACAATAATTCCATTGATTTATACACCGGGAAGATATTTAGAGAATAAAAGGAATATGGTGTCCAATTAGGCAGCTACTACAATCCATTACAGCGTCTCACTTCATTTGGAACCTAAACCGGGTCTATCTTTTACTAGTAGAGGCTAGTGGTAAATGCAGGATGAGTTCCTAAACATGCTTTCCAATAAACTCAAATTAAATAGTGAAGGGCGTAAGCAACCATGGGAAGATTCAATATCCAATATCAGGTCAAGAGCACAGTCGTAGTACGGTATTTGGCTGCTTAGCCCACAGAGGTTAAAATCATCTTGTATGTACTCTTCATCAACTTCACAGAAAAATTCATTTCCCCTTAGACTAGAGAACCATGAAATCCATGATGTATCTTCTCCTTCAGAGCCACTCAAATCAGATTCCTTGCTGTCAGTTTTAGGTTCCCCTAGAAATTAATCAGCACAAAAAATTATAATCGACAAAGAAATACCAATAGCAACCTTTAGAACATGAATTATAGAAAACTAAGTAACTAACCAAAAACAGAAGCACAAATATTGCATCATTAGCATTCAAGCACAGACCATCTGTCGTGCAGAGATCATAAACCAGAAACCAAGAAAAAAAATGAAGTTGCATCTTGAACTTCCTCACATACAAACAAATTTCACAGCGCATTTCAATCAAAAGATGAAATCAATATGGTTAATATGCTGCATAGCATTGCGCAGATACCTGACAAGCTGCCCTTGGACACGACAGTGGATCCACCGTGGGAGCGGGGCACCTCCAGGCTCCAGTGGTTTTCCCGCGGCGATCCGCTCCTTCTCGCGGCTGCCGGAGAGGCCCCACGAAGTCGAAGGTGATGCGCTTCCTCTCGCCGGCGCCCCCGGCAGCAGCCGAGACGCCTCGGTCTCGATGCATCTTCTCCCGCTCGACCCCTGATCCTCACCTATAATCCTGCCGCCGGGGGGGGGGGGGGGGGGGGCTACTGTTTGGAGGTGGAGGTCCACTCGGGTCAAGGCCTCCGAGAGGAGGAGACGAGGGTCGAGAGCCCGGTGAGGCGGCGACGAAGAAGGAAGCAAGGGTGCAGGGGTGCCGACGTAATTTCGGTCTGTCTTGAGCTTGGGGGATCCATATGCACGCGTTACACTAATTTGTGAGGTGGTGAACAATATTTATCTGTTGTGCTGTAAAAAAGCACTGTAAAAATAGTTTAAAGAATAATGCTTTACTGTTTACATTATAAGTATGATTTAAGTCGCTACAGTAGCTTTCTGAATTTTATCCTGCACCGGAGAGGATGTGAGCGCGAGCTGGGGGCGGTTAGTCCAACCGTTGTCACGAATCACTATTATCTTGAAAATGGTCCCAACAAAAAAAAACATAAAATGTTCATAATTCCTTCAAATAATTTAAGTAAAGGCCTTTCACTAGTTATTGAGATTTTTGACGATCTAAACCTTACTTTTCTTTTTCAAACAATCAAATCAGAACATCTCTCAATACATGTTTATTTTCGATCCTGCTAATAACACAAAATTGAAAATTCTTGAATGTTTTAGAAATTTGTCGGGAGGAGGGATAAATAAATATATCAAATAACGATTGTGCTTTAATTTCATTGTAACATTCATCTTGCGCCTTGCTTCTTATATCTTTCAATATCTTTAATTATGATAATTTACTTTGCATCATTTGAGATATCTTAAAATGTTTTAGTTACCCTCTAAGCCTAATCTCAAACTGGATTTTGTATAGTAGCTCCACAAGAGGAGAAGGTGTTTTCGAATAAGAGATAGTAAAAAATGAAAAGAAATCAATACCCATTTAAAACAATGCATAATAGTTTCTGCTAGCAATTCATAGTTTCCCGCAGAAGAAAGTTTTTGTACATTGATTAAAGAAAGAATTAACTTCCATATAATCGCAATAGCAGGAGGCCGTACAGAGATTCTTGAACCCGCAACACCAGAAAATTCTTGTACCAACAAGACCCTCGACCGCGAACGCGCCAGCCCAAGATTGGCTGCCAAATCGAGTGGCCCCGGGCCCGGCGACACAACAGTTGGCCACGCCCACGCCACGCAGGCTCGCTCGCCCGCAATACAAAAGCCGCCCCTTTCGCCTCCGGCTCTAGCCTCTAGGGTTTCGCGTCCCCCAATTCGATCCGAGCACACCAGGTCCGCCTGATAATTCCAGCATCGGCAGCCCAGATTCGAGGTCTGTTTCCGTCAAACGGTTAAATCAGTGTCTTGTTTGGCGATTTCCAGGTGCTTGTTTTTGGTTTGCTGTGATTTGGGAGATGCCGCCGAAGCTTCGGAGGGGCGGAGCCGCTGCGACGAGGAAGGCGCCGGCGACGAGGGGCCGGGTTGGAAAGGCACAGTCCACCGTGGTGGAGGCTCCCGCCGCGGAGGAGGTTAAGGAAGCCCCCGCCGAGGAGGTGAAGGTGGTCGAGGAAGCCTCCATGTTGGAGGAGCCAAAGCGCCAGTCCTCCCCTCCGCTGCCGGAACAGCCAACGGTGGAAGAGAAGAGCTCCTCCGATGCTGCAGCTAACGCCGTCAACCACGGCGAAGGTACTGCTCGTCTTTCCTGTTTTATGTATGTGTTGTGTGGCCTTCTTGTGGGATCTATGCTGTGTTCTGAGAGAAATTGGATCTTGAGGTGTATTGCCGTAGTCTAGTGCTAATTTATAGGATTATCAAGTACTTTGCATAGCAGTATAGCAAGAACGCCATGTAGATTTTGTCCCCTCAATCGATGGCAAGTCTGGTCTCATGATTTGTATTTTTTCCGTCATGTAGATTTTATCTGTTATATTGATGGCAGGGCTGCTTTCATGAGATACTAGTTGATTGCCATCAGGATATTATACATATCTGATAAGATGTGCTAAGTCAAACGTATTGGACACCTGTGGTTATATAGTATTATGCTTCAAAAACACAAATTTTAGATTTTGTATAGTTTCATGCGATAGGATTAACATGAAATACTGCATTAAAAAAAAGCAAGAATGAACATATGTTTGTCCTGATTATTGCAGCAGGTTATCTGCGCTTATTTGCATGGGATTTTGTGTTGATTTATCTTTAAAAGTGTTTGAGGGCTGCATACTTTTTCATTGAATCTTTGATGTATATGCATCATGTATGCTTTGTTCATTACTGTAGATGTGGGGGCTGCAAGAGAAACATATGAAGAAGAGTACAAAGGTGAGCGCCTGGAGTTTGAAGATGAACCAGAATATGAAGAGGAAGCTACTGTAGACTATGATGAGAAAGATATGGAGCAGTATGAAGAGCAATATGAGGATGGTGACGAAGAGGTGGAATATACCGAAGATGTGGTTGAAGTAGAGACTGATGTGGTGGATGAAGAATTTGAAGGCGGAGATGATGGGAATGGGGAGGGCTACGAAAATGCTGATGAAGAACATCATGTGGACGTGGATGATGAAGAGCATCATGAAATGGTTAAACAGCGCCGCAAGAGGAAGGAGTTTGAAGTTTTTGTTGGTGGGCTAGATAAAGATGCAACAGAAAGTGACCTTAGGAAGGTTTTTAGTGAAGCCGGTGAGATCACTGAGGTCCGTCTGATGATGAATCCTGTTACGAAGAAAAACAAAGGCTTTGCTTTCCTGAGATATGCAACTGTGGAACAAGCAAGGCGTGCTGTCTCAGATCTGAAGAATTCTTTGGTTCGTTTAAAGATCTAACTATTTTATATCTTCATATGATATATCATTTTTATAAGTGGTTTCACGGTTTTTTTTAATGCTTTAGGTGCGGGGCAAACAATGTGGTGTCGCTCCAAGTCATGACAATGATACCCTCTTTGTTGGCAATATCTGCAAAACATGGACAAAAGAACATGTAAGATGCTTGAACAACATCTCCTTGATGTTCCTTTGCTTCATTTTGTTGCATGAATAACTTGTTTGGCATTTTTAGTTGAAGGACAAGCTAAAGGCTTACGGAGTAGAAAATTATGACGATTTACAACTTGTTGAGGATAGCAACAATCCAGGAATGAATCGTGGTTATGCTTTACTCGAGTTCTCTACTCGACCTGAGGCAATGGATGCTTTCAGGCGATTGCAGAAGAGGGATGTAGTTTTCGGAGTTGATCGTAGTGCAAAAGTTTCCTTCGCTGATTCTTACCCGCAAGTTGATGATGAAATAATGGCACAGGTGAGTTCTAGTTCTAGTTCCTAAGTGGTTCTAGTTGCCAGTTCTAATGTAAAGTTAAAATGCATTCTAATTGCTGGTGTTTTGTATTCAGGTCAGAACTGTTTTTGTTGATGGGCTTCATCCCTCATGGGATGAAGATCGCATTAAGAAGTATCTCAACAAGTATGGAGCTATTGAGAAAGTTGAACTTGCTCGAAACATGCCAGCTGCCAAGAGAAAAGATTTTGGTTTTGTTACTTTTGATACACATGACAATGCTGTTGCATGTGCTGAAGGGATAACTAATTCTGAAATTGGCGAAGGCGATCAGAAGGTCTGTTTGTGGTGCTATATTTTGCTCTGCCTTCTTAATTATTTATCAGCTAAGCTTTTTACCTCCACATGGGATAGTGGCCAGAGTTTTGGTTCCATTATAAAAAAAATATTATTTATAAGCTTTTTTGGACAATTGATCTGTTATCATGCAAGTCCTAATGATTATAAATTCATGGTTCAGGCAAAAGTGAGGGCAAGATTGTCAAGGCCGATGCAGAGACCTCCTAGACCAAAACATGGACTGAGAGGAAATTTTAGAGTTGGACATAGTGCACCAAGAGGTAGCCGCTTACCACATGCTCGTCCTCCACCTCGCCGGCCTCCACCACGCCTTGTTCGACCTGCGGTTAGTCGCTTACCACCCATCAGGAGCCATCCATTGAAGAGGTCTGTAGACATTAGAGACCGTCGCCCTGTTATGTCAGTACCAGATAGAGCTCGGCGTTTGCCTCCTCCAGAGAGGTCTTATGACAGGAGAGCCCCAGGTTTGCAGTTGTTATCTGCTATTTTTTCTTTAACGTTGCAGCACAGTGTGTTATGTCCGTCTCATTTTTTCCTTAATTTATTGTGCGTAGCTCCTGTTTACCCAAAGAGAAGTCCAAGAAGAGAATATGGAAGGCGTGATGAACTTCCTCCTCCGAGGAGCAGAGCTGCGGTTGACTACACTTCTAAAATTCCACTTGATAGGTATCTCTCTTTGAGGGATGATTATTTGCCTCGGGGATCAAGTTATTCAGACTTTGGTCCTCGTAGTGCCCCCCGTTTTTCTGATAGGGGAGCATATGGTGATGATAGCTATGGAGGGAAGTTTGACCGGCCTGTACCATCCTATAGGGAGGGTCGTGGCCGTGATTATGACACCATTTCTGGATCAAAGCGGTCATATGCAGATATGGTGAGTGCTGGAAATATCTATTAGCTACTGAATTCCCTGACTTCACATTTCAGTCCTCCAATCTAATCTAATCAATGTTCTGCTAAGAATGATGTGCCTCGGTACCAAGACATTGATGTTCGCCAGTCCAAGGCACGCTTAGATTATGACATTGGTGGTAGCAGTGCTCGATATGGAGATACATATAGCGAGAGGTTAGTGGACATTTTGAAACATCAGCCTTATTTGCTTTATGTTCTCTTTGAAACATATTTGCCTATATTCATTGGACGCGTTCGGAAGCCTGTCCAGTGGCTGCCTCTGCTGCAGCCATTCTATTCTTTTTTAACTGTAGCAGACATTACCTACAATAAAAAACACAAAAATGCTTACCGAACACACCAATTATTGCAGGCCTGGACGATTGCATGCTGGATACAGTAGCAGCCGGTCTCTCTCTGGTCATGATTCAGCATATAGCAGCAGCCGTCATGGCATGAGTTATGGAGGTATTATCTTGAAGGTTCTGTTATTTTTCATGGTAGTTTTGATCATATAATTATTTTAATTTTCAAATCAACTTGCATTTAAATGCTGTAGGTTCTGGTAGTGGTGGTGACGCTGATGGAATGTACCCATTGAAATACAATGGCAGCTACATGTCTCGTGGATCTGATGTGAGTATACTTTAACTTTTATAAGCATCAACATTTTGCAACTTTTTTTGTTTTCCTCGTCAACGTACCATACTGTCTCTCATTTTTGTATAAACTTCTATTTGGGTAGGTTGGTGGGAGTTCATATTCATCGCTTTACTCAGACCGTAAGTTGGGTAGCAGCAGTGGTGGCTACTATGGAGGCAGCAGTTCTGGTTCATATTACTAAGGTTCACCCAAATCTGTTCCCTTTTTTCCTCAAATGTCTTTGTCGTTGCGCATAAGTTCTTTCACCATCTATCCCCTCATATCTTGCATCATAGTGCTAACTGCATGTGCTTGGTGTACAAGTGTTTCCACTTGTATCAAAGATGTGGGAAGTCATCCGTGATCAACCATGGATTACTTTAATAATACAGATTTGGTGACATATCGCCTTTATGGAACAGATTTAGCATCGTAGAATGTTGATGGTTGATGTAGGCCCTGCATTGAATGGAGCTCCTTGATTTAAGGCCTAAAGATGTGGAAAAAGAGGAGTCAAGTGTTGGCAATGCTTTTCAAAAGACAAGCTCAAAGAAGCAGAGACATTGAGTTGGCTGAAGCAGTAATCCTTTTGGATGTTCTGGCTTGTTTATGTAATTTAAGGATTTGCTTTATTTGGTCAAGAGTAAAGAACATAATGCCCAGCTATGGTGCCCAAGTGTTTCAACATGTTTACTTCCAGTGTTTCTATAATGTTGTGAGAGGATATGGAGTGTTCAATAAGTTAAGTACTTTGAGGTAGTTTATGCGATCCATGGATTGTTTTTGGAGATTTCATTTCGTAATGTGATGGCCAATACCCAAACTTACAAATGAAGCCTTACAAGCAGTGCTTCGTGTAAGGATGATACTTTCTGAAAATCTTCACTTGCTTCATCTATTGTCTAGAGGACAAATATTTGCTGAAACAGAATGTTAATTTGTCAGACTTCAATTCTGGACCGGTTCTCTGTTGACCTCCAGGTAGAAACAGTTAAGTTGGTTGCCAAAATTTGAGAGAAACAGCTTTTATGGATAAAACTTCTCACCAAGCTTTGAGTTTTGGATCCCTAATGTCTAAGATAATGCAGCAAAAGGACATTCAAACTATTGAGTTTAGCTTTGCAAGGCACCAGGTAAATTTTGACGAGCAGTGCTGGTCTTGCACACCATGGTTTAATCATCCACTTTGAAATGTTTTGCTAATTGGAGCATGGATTATTGTCTATGATCAAAAGAGTAACTGGCAAATGGGCGCACTAACTGATATAAGTGAAAATCGGTTGACTGCAAACTTTCGAGACCTTTTTGGAGGCATGCTGTACTAGCTGACAAAGTTACATAAAAGAGGGTATATGATAGAATTACTGACTAGGAATTATGAGCGATGCTCAGTTTAACCCCGTTTATGTGGGATATTTATCTGGCAAATGGGCGCACTAACTGATATAAGTGAAAATCGGTTGACTGCAAACTTTCGAGACCTTTTTGGAGGCATGCTGTACTAGCTGACAAAGTTACATAAAAGAGGGTATATGATAGAATTACTGACTAGGTATTATGAGCGATGCTCAGTTTAACCCCGTTTATGTGGGATATTTATGTTCGCCCATGTTTTTTCTTTGTGCGTCCATTTTTAATCTGCTGTTTTGCTTTGATATGCATCTAGGCTGCTTTCTCTTTAGTTCATGAAACAAGATGCTCTTTTTCTATGTTTTGACATCAAGGCACTTTGTGGGATTCTGCAAAGTAAAGATGATAATTGAGTAGTGATAATAAAATACTTATACCAGTTTTGCAGTCTGCAGAGAGCTTTAAGAAGCATATGCAGACTTATTACTGTTAGCGCTACACATCTCTAAGACGTAGTTCTGTAAGTCACTTGTACTAACTTTGAATTCACTTGGTGAGTGGAAGTTGGGATAAGGACTGTTATATTGGATCCTGAGCTATATATACTTTGTCTTGAAAGCTATTGAAAGCTACTTGTTGGAGATAAGTTCATTTAGAGCCACTGTTGGTAAGAAGAGAGCTTACCTCGAGTCTTGGAAGAGGCACCTTGAAATGACTTTAGCAGTTTTCAGAAACAACATATTGTTTACCTGTTGATGTATTTGTTGGATTTTGTGTTTGGTTGTCTTTAGTACTTGTTGGAATAGGATTCATAAGGGAAATCAGAACGTTTAGAGATCTGGCAAACCTGTCCATGATTGCCAACATTGTTCAGAAGGAATGCTGTATCGACTTTGGAGCAATTTGCAGTGGCACAACTGAATTCAGATACTGGTTTCAGTTGTGGGAAGGAATCAATACCTCACGGATCAGATGCCTGATCTAGTACTTATTTAAAAAATTTAAGGTAATAGTGGATGCTATTGTTTGTCCATAGGGGAAGGAAGATAGGTCTGAAACTGAATGTAATGGAATCATTTTTCTTGGGACATAGAAATCACAAGATACTCCATTGAAGTTTGAATTCAAGAGTCAATTGTTGGAGCAAACATACTACTACTGCAGTCTAGTCAAGTCCCTTAATTTAGTAAGGGAAAAGAAATAAAGAGCTTGAACACGCGAAGGATTTCTGAACTTCTAAAGAATTCTCGTCCCTTTAGCAATTAGACTACTGGAAATATCTAATTGCGGTTTACTTTACGTTTGTTCACTTTGCTTTGCATTTGTTCAGTTTGCTGATAGTTCTCTTTCTTTTAATCATGCTTAATTAACTAGTCTCTTCAGTTGCACACTGTCATTCTACATCTTAAAGCTAGGCACAAGAATTTTGAATTTTTCCCAGTCATTGACATGCTAACCCAGCTTAAATGTTATCATGTTCTTTTGAGCACTCTGAATTGTAGCCAAGCATGCTTCTCCAAAGACGTGCTACATGTGTCTGGGATGGGCCGTCTAGTGCTGAGTTTTTTTTTAAAAAATTTCTGGTGCTTACTGTGTGGTGTCGCGATGGATTGCTTTAGTTTTCCTTTGCGTTTGTAAAAAAAAGCATAATTAATATGGAACGGGGTGAAAATATTAAAAGTTCTTATATGAAGGATTCTGAGGATTCCGTGTTGTTTATCATATACTACTGAATTGTTCTATGGTTGTATTCCGTGGATGCTGTTCTCAGTTGTGGCTGCCGCCAGTTTCATTGGCCTTGCTGCGTATCGCTTCTTATACCAGTTGTGGTTATGTTGTCTGTTGGCTTGTGCTGTTGCGTTTGTAATTGTATGGTTGCCGCCTTCCAGGCCCCTTTGCAATATGTCCCTTCTAAAGTGGGCGTTCTTCAACTGAAGTTCGGGACCTGTCTGTAACGTCGTAATTCGTACTGTTTTCCAGTATCGTCTGTTCCATTTCTACGTTGTATTTATGTATTTAAGCTGAATGTTCTGAATTTCTCCTGGTTTTGGAAGCTCTTGGCTGCGCCAGTTCATCACCGCTTCACCAGCCCTACACATCGCTACCTGATCCTGATCCTGTAGGCACCGCATCGTCCTGCTTCCAGCTTCCCTGATACCGCCGCGGCGCCGCGGAAGTCGATGTCAGGCAGACGCGACGCGCGGTACCTCCACGTCTGGATGATGCACACGGAGGTCATCAGGCGCGTTCCGGCCGCGACCGCACCGCGCGGCGTGCGCACGCGGCCGCGGGAATCGTACCTCCCTCCGTTCTGGAACCTCCAACGTGCATGTGAAGTGTCATTCGACGAGAAAAAAAAAATCAACATCATTTGTCGTGAGGTGGTGTCAAATTCGACGGTGTCGTCCAGATCTCGCCAGCGCTGTCCTGCTGCTGGCACGTTACGTCGCCCGCGTCGGCGTTGGGACGCCTCCGTTGCTACGCGGCACGACCCCTCCGCGCACGCCGCGAGACGCCGTGCCGCGGCCGCACGCTACCTCCTGTACCGGGTCGCGCGCGCCGCCGATCGCGGCCGGTCGCAGCTCGCACGACGTGACCACCGCCGAAGACGGCGGGCACGGCAAAGAAAAATTATTGCCGGAAAGCTGGGCGGTCAGGGAGCCCGTCACCTATCCACTGTTCGTTCGCTATCGGACGGCTGTCCAAGAGCCGAAAAGGAAGATGAGAACCGCCGCAGAAATTTACGAGTTCCACGGCCAGCGCCGCGCGCGCGGGTCGGTCAAGGCGCCCCCCACGCGGCCACGCCCCGCGGTTGGCGCCGCCGCCCGCCACCTAAAGGAAACGCCTCCGTTATAACACCCCATG
Organism: Zoysia pacifica; assembly: GCA_001602315.1. NCBI lineage: Eukaryota > Viridiplantae > Streptophyta > Magnoliopsida > Poales > Poaceae > Zoysia > Zoysia pacifica. The sequence goes on along the minus strand of BCLH01000356.1, from coordinate 158,004 downwards.
CCATGCCGTCCTCCGCCACCGCCTCCCTACCACCACAGCCATGGCCTCTCCTGCCGCATCGCCCTCCGCCAACGGTTTCGGCCGGCGCGTGCCGCCCCCGTGCTGGACGCCCGATGAGACTCTCGCTCTCGCTCGCGCGTACACCGCGCGCCGCCTCGCCGTCGGCCGCGAGCACCTGACCTCCGCTGACTGGGCAGCCGTGGCCGCGGCCGCCCCGTCCAAGACAGCTAGGCAGTGCCGCCACAAGGTCGAGAAGCTCCGACGCCGCCTCCGATCCAACCGCCGCCGCCCCTGCCCGCTCCTGGACGCCATCGAACTCCTCGACGGCCCTTCCCCACCGCTAATGTCCCGGGCGCAGTCCCCGTCCCTGTCCCCATCCCCTCCTGTGGTTTCTCCACCTTCTCCCTATTCTCCTCCCGCCTCTCCTCCAAGGAAGAGGAGGCGGGACGATGCCGGAGACGAGGACGGAGTGAGCGACTTGGTGGGGGCGCTGCGGGCGATCGGGGAGGGATTTCTGCGGGCGGAGGAGAGGAGGATGGAGGCCGCCAGGGACTCGCAGAGGATGCGGATGGATATGGCGCTACGGCACCTTGACGCGCAGCAGCGGTTTATGGAGGCGTTCGTCAGCCGCATCGTCGACGCCTTGGAATGAAGTGCCCGCGCAAAGGTGTCTCCTTTCGACGCTTTGCTCGTCCTCGTTGCATGCTGGTTTGCAAATTTGGGGTTTTAGTAGCGCTGTTCGTGTTCATATGTAGTAGCTTTGATGGATCTGTGATGTTGCTGAATAGGACGAATTTAGTGCTTTTGCAGTTTTGTATGAATGGCTGGAAAGGAGTTTTCTTTGTGGCAGAACCTGCTAGTTCCACTTTTATGTTATGTGCGTTGAATTTGTTTCGTTTATGTTTTGATGAAAGTAAAATATACCCTTGATAACATCAGAACTCCAGAACGTTGAATATGATGGCAATTATGAAATCAGCAAATTAATATTCCTTGAGGTTTGATAATTTCTACAATATATCTATGTTTTGAGATTAAATGGCACCCAAGTCAAAATCCTCATGAAAACTCAGATGGGTCTTATTCAGATTTCCATCCCAATTAAATATGTTCAGAGGCAACAGTATGAGTTTGCCTCTTGTATGTACACGTATTCAAAAATTAGAGAAGCTAGAATTCATATGCTCGCTTTATGCAAAGAGGCCTTCATCAAAGCATGACATCAAAATCAATTACATTCTTTTAGTCCCATGAAATTATTTGTATTTGTAATAGATGCTTCATCGAGATTTGCAGTGGTGCTCCTGGACTGCTATCCAAACCGTGTTATATCCTTTGCAAATAACCATTCTCCTGCAATGCTTCTCCTTTCAATCCTTTTCTATTGCAAAAATATGGTTTCTCTGTGCTCATGTGCATGAATTATGTTCATTACTGATCAGCCATACATTTTCTCCTCCCAGGTTCCAGGTGATCTAATGTTTGGATTATATTTATCCCTTTTGTCTAGTACTTGATTAGTTCTCTTTATAGAGGTTTCGGAGTTGGGATAACTATTTAGTATTTACTATATTCTTGGTTCTACGCTATAGGGGGATCAGACTTCTATTGGCCTGAAAGATTAAAATTTTCCCTAGATAAATGGATGTCATTGTCACAATTTTGGCTCCACTAATACTAACAAAGAAGGTATGCACTCCTCACATTTTTCCACTGTCATTGATGTTAACAGTGCAATGATAGTAGCACCGGCTTCAAGTGCTTTGTTGGTCAAAATAATCTATGCCTGATTCATATTTATATGGCTTAAATATGCCACCATCCTTCGCTATTAAGCTGTTCCCAGGATTACACCCATACAATCTTACATGTTATCTATTGGCCCCATGCTTCCTTCTGCGGTGAAATTTTAGTTGGTTTGAATGAATATAGTCTGGATATGCTGTGATCTGCTACAGTTATTAGTTACTATCAAGAATCTTCATACCCAATAAGAACTCTGCATGGTTACCCAACTATTATACAAGAAAGGTCACCACTGCAATCTAATGCTTATATTAGGTATAAATGGATTTCCTGGAGATGAAGGTGTCACTTAAGTAGGATTTAGGACCGCCATCAAGATATGTGGTCCTTTGATGTTGGAATCTGTTCTTTTAGCTGACTCTGGGGTACTACTGTTTAACAATTGGGCTACCACTTGGGATGAGTATCAGGAAATAAAATTGAGCTATGAAATATTGACTCGATGAAGGATGCTGATTTGAAAGGAGGTATTCGCTCCATGATGTTCGGCTTTACTTCTGCATTTAATTATTTGTTGTGCGGGAAATGTTGATATGATTTTTTATAGCAAGCATTGTTTAGGATTATCGAATACCACTTTTTAAAAGCTAGCCTACTGTATACTCGCATCCTATGTTCCTGCTTTGACGAATATTCCTTGAACTTGGTTTTATTTGCAATAACTAGATGTATCATTATACTGTGAGAACAGTTATTTTGTTCTCTACACTGGAATTTTTTGGTGTAATTGTTGCCAGAATTTTTTTTGGTCACCATATTTTTTGAACCATTGGGAAATGTATTTGTGTGATCTGTTTGTTCATTGAAAGGAACAAAACTTGGGCATCAAACTGTTTCTGGACCGGAGTGTGGCATGAATATCAACCTGAGAATACTATCCATGTGTTGATGCTCCTAAATAATTTCATGTTGTATGCATTTCAATTACCTTTGTATCCCCCTATACTCGTAGCATGAAAAGGCTTCCATTCGAGTTGCCTGCATTTCATTACCATATGATTTTAGTAAGTGATCGAATGATTACTTCTACTACATTATTTTAGAAAGTTCTGTCCTGTAAACTGGGATATGTATCTTGTTTTATATCATATCTCCTGTTCCATCTGCAAGCATGCCAGTGGCATATGAAAGTGCCTTCGAACTTTAGCATTGTTATTTGTACATATTTTAGATATTTGAATGAAAAAACAAACGCATGCCTTGCTCAAACCTGCATCTACACCTTGACAAAAAGTTACACGCTAATAATTTTTGCTGCTCAGCAAACACAAAAGCAGGAAACGAAGGGACCTAAAGCAAAAGTAACCTCTTTTCACCTTCCTAAATGAGCCGGGGACCATCTCCAATACGGTTACGGTTCTATTGGACTCCAATGTAACCTCTGGCTCATATTATTATGCTCCTACAGCTAAGAATTGTCCAGGTTTGCATGATGGATCATTGCATTGACGATCTCATTTTCTTCTGCAGTGTATGTGGAGTGCACCCCATAGCAGATATAGAAGACTATGATCACAAGGCCCGATATGCCGAACCTCTGGTATGACCTAGCCTTGAGAGTGGTTATCAGGAACACATTCAGGAAGACAGATGCAGCGGCAGGCCATGGCATCACAGGGACAGACCACTCCGATGGTGGTGCGGCGAAGTCCTGCTGTGCTGTGCAGTGGAAGACTGTGGTGATTGCCACGGAGATGACCCCGAACAAAGGCATCCCCCATCGGCACCACCCATCAATCTTCCTCGAGAGGGAGAAGCCGAGAGAGCTCAGCGTGAGGACGAACAGGAAGAGGAGCACATGGAGTGGCCTACTTGTCCCATTCTTCGCGTACCGGTGGTAGATGAGCGCATTGGCTACCAGGTAGAAGACCAGTAGTGTTCCGATTGATACCATCTCAAACACTATCTGCAGCTCTGTGAAGAGGGCGATTGATGCAGTGCAGAATCCTGGATAAGGACAGTGCAGATGTTAGAAAATATTGCACAAAAGAAAAGCACAAACACGCTGATGTATCCACGAGAAGCAATGTACCTTAGTATGTTGTCAGCTAAGATGCATCCATGAGCAGCTGATATGTTATCGCTTAAATCTTAAATTTTAATAGGACTTCGAATCATTAACTATTTTTTGCATAGTTTATCTCAGCCGTGAGAAACACTCATACTTTGACCCAGTAATGTTGGAAGTCCAATATTCCAGAGAACCAAAAGAAAGGTGAGGCTAAGCTATAGGGCAACAAGAGGGCATCTTTTTGTACTGACCACTTTTACATAGACTAGGTTTACTTTTAAATTCGCTTATGGGGTTTATGGTCCATATGCCTTTGACCTCAAAAGATTATTACTTGCTAGTAGTTCTTGTTTGCCTGTGTGCGGAGCCTTTCAAACACTGACCATTTCTACACAAATGCAGATAGCATAATCATACAGCACGAGTTACTGCAAATTTGATTGGTATCAACTTGCAAAAAATTAGTGTCTCTGGACCTCGAGGATGAAAGGGTGGCTACCTAGAAATATGGTCGCGTTCATAGGTGTGCCGGTGGAAGGATGGACCTTGGCCAGCCACGACGGCACCAGGCGCGCTCTGGCGATGACGCACAGGTACCTCGCCTGCCCCAGCATCGCCACCAGCAGCGACGCCACGATGCCGAGGCTCGCGCCAGCGCCCACGACGCTGCTCGCCCACCTCCATCCCACCTTCGTCATGAATGCTGACGAGAACGGCGCAGCCTCCGATATCTGCGCACCCACCGGCAGCATGGTTATGAGTTATGAGCCGAGAGCACCGGACCGGCCAGCTCAACTTCAATGCCGACGTATATAGGGAGATGCGTGCTCACCTCGGTGTAGGGCAGCATGAAACAGAGGGCGATGGACATGAGGCAGCAGAGCGCGGACACGATGAGCACCGAGCCGGCGATGCCGACGGGCAGTGCCCGGGCGGGGTCGCGGATCTCCTCAGCCATGGTCGACGCGGAGTCGTAGCCGATGTAGCTGAAGTAGACGATGGCCGCGCCGTCGAGAACGCCGCGGACGCCGTAGGGAGCCAGCCCGTGCGGACGCACGAGATTCTTCACGTCTCCGTTCCACAGGCCGACCACGATGATGAACACGAAGAAGAGCAGGTGGAACACCGTGATCACCATGTTCAGCGTCGAGCTCTCCTTGGTGCTGCGGTGGTTGCAAAATCGAGTCAGTCAGTTGTCACTCATTTGTCAGTCTGATGTGATCAGTGCCATCATCTGCGACTTGTTTCCCCCTTGATGTCTCTCAAAATAGGAATTCGAACACAGCTCGTTTATATTCGTACTTAATTACTTTTTTGCAAAAGATCACATCAGGCTCATACTACCAGGTAGGAGTACAAAATATCAGTTACTGTAATAATTAAGGTGGTAAGCATAAAATATACTGTAGAAATTAAGAATGCGGATTCAGACACCAACCAAGAGCGAATGACAAGGGCAACCAAAGGAAAGATCGAAGGGCATAGTTTAACGTAGGGCTACAAATTAAATCAGTGTGCCCATACGTTTACCTATAGCAGAGGCATAGCGTCAGAAGCAGGATGAGCACGACGGCCGGCACGTCCAGCGCATTGTACCCATCAGAGATGCCGTCGACGACGATCCTCCACGCATTGGGTTCCTTGACCCCGAACGTCGAGGCCAGGTAGTCCGTGAAGCTCCTGGCCACGGCCGCGTTCGACAGGACATACTCCATCAGAATGTTGGCGCCCCCGAAGAACCCCACGAACTCGCCTGAAAAGATCACGTGAGCGAGATCTTTATTTGCAATTTGATTATATTGAAATTTGGACCGGATGTGTACGTTTGCACGAATTTTTCCCTTGTTAGGATTCTGATCCACAGTACTGTTTCACCAGAACGTTGCCGTGTTTAAAGTTTAATTAATGTTCTTTGTTATTTCGTGCTGTCGTGAAACAGCAGATTTGAATCCCGCGTGAAAGAAGGAAACGGCCGGAGCTAGCTGATCAACTTACCGAACGTTACTCTCAGGTAGCTGAAGGCACCGCCGGCCGCGGGCACGCGCACCGCGAACTCGGCGTAGCAGATGGAGGACAGCAGCGCGGAGACGCCGGCGATGATGTAGGAGACGAAGACGGCGGGTCCGGCGGTGTCGCGCGCCACCCTTCCCGTGGTGACGAAGACGCCGGCGCCGAGCATCCCGCCGACCCCGAGCCCGACGAGGTCGTACCACTCGAGCCGCCGCTTCATGCGCGCGCCCGACCGATCGCGCACCTCGTTCATCTCCTGCGCCGGCGTCCATGTCACCAGCGCCCTCCTCCGCAGCCGGTGCGGCGTCTGCGCTATCGACAGCAGCACGTCGCGCAGCGCCATTGGCTCAGCACTCCTGTCCTGCCGGGGCCTCTCTCTCACTCCTTTGCTTTTGGGCCGCTGGTTTCTTGATCTGTGGCTATCCGGGTGCACGTAGCAAGGCCGATGGAGCTCGGCTACTCTATTTATAAGTACATGAAGAGATGGATCATTCAATTGCTTGTTCACTCGGATGGTGGGCAATGAAATGGCTGCACTTGTTCAGCTTTTGAACGTACTCCTACTGACCTCGCGAGCTGATGGTAATGGATTGATGCTCGTGTCCGTCAGTAACTGGGGAAAAGGCCGGCTTTGCACGAAGCAACTTCAATACTCATGGTCCAACCCACTGGTATTTTAGCTGCTGCTCGCTGCGCAGCGACCGCTTCAGCACGCGTGCTTTGTCCGATGCAAGGAGGACACCGTTTGATCAGGCGGGAGCCATGTGTTCACCTCAAAAGACGCTACAAGTAGAGCAGGGACACGTGGCGTATGCAGTAGTGATAGCTTAGGTTGCAGTAGGGTTAAAAAATGGTGAACTGTTACAGGGCCAAAAAACTGCACCATAACCATAACAAATCAAGCGAAATAGCTTTTGTTATAGAACCGCAAATCACTATTTTGCTAACTGAGTCGGATTGGTTTGAAAAAAAAAACTACGAAAATCAGTTAGTTCTCAACGGTTTTATTAACCCAGGCTGCGGTGCGAAATGCTGTTCATGTCCTGAGAACCTTGAAACTCAAGGAGCAACGGTAGATTTCTTAGACCATTTCATTTGGTGATCTCTGAATTAATGTATGTCTTGGCTGAACGAAAACAAGGTTATGTTTTCAGATTGAGGATACATTCGGAACCCTCTCGAGCGTTAGATTCATCCAAACAAACCACTAGTTTGCTGCTACATGCAGATATGATACTCTGATTTCTGACGATCCCTGTATTTTCTACTCCACTATGTTGCTACAACTAAAGCTCACATGGCAGAGATTTCAGATAACTTTGGGTTGATCTTGTGGCTACTTGTAAATGATGATAAAATCTTTCCTGGGAAGCAAAGCATATATTCTTCTACCTCTTCTGTTGACACCTGGTTTGGCAGGTAGATTTATAGTACTCACGATTAGCTAGCAAAGGAGCGGTGTAAGGCTGCTCAATGTTGCTTCCCTTTCATGCTGAATTAGGCCAAAATCAAACCTTACAAAAGCATATACCAAAATGCAGTGACTAATTTACAGTTACGGCAACACCACCGCCGAATCGAATAACATGAACAATGCAGAAACCAACTATAGCAGTATCTGCCGAAACCAGACCAACCTAGGAGGAAATATAATCTGAAAAGCAGCATCATAAAAGCATTTCAGCATCCAGAACCAAATCCTGAACCTAGTTATCAGGTAGTACGTGAAGTTTTGAAGGAAAAAGAGTTGGGGTTAGTAAAAACATGCTGTTCGGAAAGTGAGTCAATGTATTCTAACCCAGCCCAGATCAGCTTCTCTTTTCGAAGAGAACCTTAATGAACTTTATCAAGGATGCGACCTCTGTGAAAAGATACATAGAAGGACAGGGCCAATGATCTGACGGCCTGAAAGAGAGGCCAGGCAACGTCGGGAATAGTCAAAGATTCAGAGAGCATAAAATGATTAATTAATCTGAACTCTGAAGCTCACAGACGATGAAGAACTGCTGCATGAAGGCATCAAGATTACTGCAAAAATAGCTTAGTACAACGTATATTTATAATATGCTCCAGCGGCAAAGAGCAACGGCGAAAAGAGATTGCATGAACATGAAGAGATCGATCTGTTAGCTGCAGCCGGCGGCACAAGAACAATTCGCCTTGGATGCTTCTGTAAACTAAAGAGCCCGAAGAGCTCTAGCAGAGAAGCTGGCACTATAAGGGGTTCCCGGAGAAAGACCACACTAAGGATGGCCTTGAAAGAAAGATAAAGACGGCTTTGCAATTGTTAATTCGTTGATGTGACAGAGGGCTGCACCGAGCTGGAATCGTCTTGTTAATCAAAGTGGAGGCTTAGGTTAGATGCTATAGGTGTAGGCATGCTCCCTAGCCTGCCCTTTGGAATAGGGGATATATCCGCATGTGTCCTACCCAAATCGCCCATGTCGCTGTGTACTCTCTGCTTCACATCAAAAGTTATCGATAATGATTTTTCTCGCTTTGTTAACATGTGTAGATATAAAATCAAGATGCACGAGCATATTGAAAAGGATTTGAGATTTGTTTAAACGCTTGATCGAAGTCAGATAGCTGCTTGATTTTACTATATTGCATAGCAGTAGTATACACCTTGTCATCATTGTTAAGTACTCCTAGATAGACATGTCCTTTTCTTGAAAAAAATGGGTACTAGACATGTGAGGAGATGTGGTCATGTGAGTAAGGGCCATTTAGTTGAATCAAGTCCATTCTTCCTCATTCTTTCGAGTGGTTTCTCTTTGGCTTTAGAACACACGTCTCTTAGGGAGAACAACTGCAAATGTTTTTTTTTTCTCAGCGTTTGTTCATTGGACAAAATGTTCCTCATTGTTTGCATGACAGTCTTATGAATAGGAAACTTAGGACGATGAGTGAATAATACTAGGACCAACGTTTCTCTTCTTTTTATTGAGTTTCCTCTTTCGAGATGATATTTGGACTTAAGTTATTTTCCACCTAGAATAGTTTCTGGGCTAGTTGGCTGCGTCAAAATTAAAGCCCAGCGATATCTCGCGATACTGGATTACTGCAGCCCTTCAACCAACAAGCCCAATCCATACCGCATAGATGTACTAATTTGGCCCATTAATCTGGGCCTCAGTTTTAGCCCACCAAATCGTCCCCGGCCCGAGCAAGACAACACACTTCCGTTACGCTCCGGGAGTCCGGGGCAGTCGAAGAAGGAACAGGGGAGCAAGAAAGGAAAAAAAAAAATATGGCGGGCGCGACGCGACGAGGGGATTCCTCCTCCTCCATCACCTCGGCGGGGAGCAGAAGCCGGAAGGCCTGTCTACGGGCGCGCGAGGGCAGCGGTTTGTGCTTCTCTTCCAGTTTCAGCTGCTCTCCATGATCCGCTAGTTTCGACTCCCCGGTGAAAGTATTGGACACCTGTCTCGAAATGCAGGAGATTTCGCGGCGGCGAGGCACGGCACTGGCTCCGAGTTTTGGGTGTTCCCCTGTCTTTGCTCGGCACAAAGGGTGTTTTTATGCGGTTTAGTTTATGGGTCAGGAAGTTTTATGTTGGTGCAGATGCGAAGGAACAGCGTCACAGGGGTGTGGTGAGTTTTGCGGTCTCTTGGTGTGTTTGTACACAAAGGGGGTGACCTGCCTAATATGGGGCAACTAGGCAAGTTCTTGCGTCCACACAAAGCGTGCGAAAGGAGAAATCGGTTTTGCTTGTCGCAGAGCTTTGTTGGTAACCAGACCAAATACACGGTCCAAAGTCCATGCTCTTTATGGGCCGTTCGTAGAACTAAATGTAAAATGTGGTCTCTTGGTCCAGTTATTATCCTTGATTAACACCTCACATGAATGGTTCCACCAGTGGTAACTGCTTTGCAGTTGAGCTAAAGAAGGGCAGATGACGTTCAGGGAGTTCTCACCACATGCTTTTGGTGGCCTTCAGATGAACAAGACATTGCTCTATATGTCAGGTGCCTGCTTCAACTTCATTTCTTCGATCCACACCTAACATTCTTTAGTATAATGTCATTCTCACGCTCGCAACATTCCTTTTGATCACACTGCTCAAGCATATATAAGGGCATGTGTTCAAGCATAAGATCTTTGGAAGGCTTCATACAATCCTCAGTGACGTTGTCATGGCCTTTATCAAGCCACCTATATTGTGCTGCTCTATTCTTACTTTTATGTGCCTGAATTATGGGTTATCTCTTGTATCTGCGAAGGTTTATATGGTGGTGATGGAGGATGATCCAGTCATTTCTCACAAAGCAAGTGGCAAGCATGTAATGTATGTGATTTGATATAGGATCATGTTTTCTTATAATATCTCCGTTAAAGATCACCTTTTTTGACGCTGAAAGAATATCACTTACTCAATTCCCTATTTTCATCTAGGAGCGGTGGGGAAGCTCATAAGTTCAAAACAGTGGCCACAACAAAGCATGACATCTTTCTGGACTCATTTCTCCCAACAGGATCTTACAAGAAATTATACAGCTACACACACTTGCTTAACGGCTTTGCTATCCACGCTGAATCTGAAGAGGTGTTTTTCCCTCCTAGCCCCTCAGATACAAAACATTGCTTATGTTTTGACCTGTTATTGAATCATTTATTAGGCCTGGAAATAGGAGAAGTGCTTTGCAAAGCTGCTATTTTCCTGCTTTACAGAGTAGTATTTCTGGGACTGATGATAGCCTCTACATTAATCAGAGATAATAGCATGTACAGGTAAAATACATAATGCAACATAATATGAAATACACGCAAACCTAAGTAAATAGTGGTTAATGTTATGTCCAATTAAAACAAAAAAAAATATGATCCAGTTTGACTTGTTCTACTTTGCAAAAAAAAAAAAAAAAAAAAAACGTGTATAAACATGAAATCCATTGAAGACATCAACGTGACCAATGAAGCATTCTATTCTATTTGTTTGCGTGTTTACTTAAGTTTTTATGGTCTTATAGGTCAAAAAGTTATTTCTTTATGCTGATATTAAACTTTGAATGCTTCCATTGTTATATGTGTAATAGACAGTTAGAATGCTTCGCCATGCCAAAGGAGTGAGACTCATCCAAGAAGATGTAAAAATGTCCAAGATGACGACGTACACACCGAACTTCATTGGTGCTAGTGATGTCTGGCCACTCCTGGGTGGTGCAGAGAATTCTGGCGATGGGGTGGTGATTGGCCTGATTGATACTGGTATTGACCCCAAGAACCCAAGCTTTATTACAAGCCATTCAAAGCCAGCACCGGCTAGTTTCAAAGGAATATGTCGTACTGGGAACAGATTCCCTCCAGGTTCATGCAATGGTAAGATAGTGGCAGCTACGTGGTTTGCACGTGCTGGTCAAGCAACTGGGGAGTTCAATGCTACAATTCACTATGCATCTCCTTATGATCCAGATGGCCATGGCAGGTGGGTGCAGCTAACTACTATGTTGTCAGCTAGATTGATGCATTTTTTTTACTTGAACGAGTCAGCAGCTGATGGTCATATCTTCACAGCCACACCGCTTCAATCGCAGCTGGGAATTTCCATACACCAATATTATCCAGAGGTTACAACTTTGGGTATGCAAGCGGCATGGCTCCAGGAGCTAGGTGAGAAAGAACGATGTGTTTAAGACTTAATATATTATAAATGAAAATCCAAGTAAGGCAATGGTTTAGTATATGATCTTACAATATGTTTGTCTGTTTTAACTCTCGTTACAGTCTCGCAATCTACAAAGCTGCTTATCCTTTTGGTGGATACATGTCAGATGTGATAGCTGCAGTTGATCAGGTCCTTAATATGTAATATATTTTTGCAGAAAGATAAAACCATTGAAAGTTGTATGTTAAACTGTCATTTTGTCTGTAGGCTGTAGAGGATGGTGTCAATATTATAAGCCTTTCTATGGCTCCTGATTCTATTCCATCTGGGGCATCATCATTCCTCAATTTGCTCGAGACACAACTGCTCCTTGCCACCAAGGCTGGAGTTTTAGTTGTTCAAGCCGCTGGCAATGGAGGCCCTGATGTGAATTCAGTCGTCTCTTTCAGCCCATGGATATTAACTGTGGCAGCTTCGACAACGGACCGAAAGTATAGAAAATCAATCATAACTGGCGATGGAAAAACCTTCTCTTGTGGCATCATTTCCCGTAATTCATTTCAGCTTAACTTAGTAGTTGATTAATGCACTTAGTTTCTTTTTTCCTCTTTGCTTTTAGATTGTAGTACTGATTTTGGATAGGATATGTTTGCTTATTTTTTTGACGACCTGGATAGGATATGTTTTGTGCCCTAGTTCACAATGTATTACTGCCATGTTAGACTAGATTAAACAGGTGAACATGTTAACCTATGCTGTTGTTTCATACTCAACTCCTCACTGGATAAAAAAATTATTTTAACTCTGGCTATTTCTGTCCAGCACCAACACCAGGCAAAACAATGTATCCACTAGCACGGGCTGATGATGTGATCATCGAGAATTCTTCTGACGATTATGCTGATTGTCAAGATTCAAGTGTCTTCATCAAATCTCTGGTCCAGGGAAAGGTGATTATCTGTATGGTCTCGTCAGATTACTTCGAAAACTTCAACCTTGCTAGCATTATCAATGGGATTCAGAAGATTGGAGCTGCTGGAGTCATCGTTACTGGTCATGACACAACTGACGTGAGCATTGACTTTGCTCCTACTCCCACTACGATCCCTTCAGCCGCAGTTCTAAATGGCGCTGACTCACAGGTGGGTGTCTTCATGTTCCCGATTTGTGTTGGTTGCAAGGTTTTCCTCCACTAGTCCTTCGCATGTTTGGCAGTTTGGGGCTGAATTATCTTTTACAACTGTCTGCAGTCTCTGATGAGGTACTATAACAACAACACTGTTCGAGACGCGGATGGTAAGGTCGTTAGCTTCGGGGCAACTGTCCGATTTCTGGACGGACGGCGCGCAACCTACACGGGAGAAGGACCTGCCGTCGCCGACTACTCGTCGAGGGGACCGGACGTGGAGAACGCGCTGTTGCAGCCGGCAGAGGCACTGAAACCAAATGTCATGGCGCCCGGCGATAACATATGGGGCGCCTGGAGCCCGACGAGCAGCGCCTTGCCAGAAATCCAGGGCGAGAACTACGCCGTGCTGTCCGGCACAAGCATGGCGACCCCTCACGTCGCCGGCGTGGCGGCCCTGATCAAGCAGCGGCACCCGTCGTGGAGCCCCGCCATGATCATGTCGGCGATCGTGACGACCGCGGACGTGACCGACCACTCAGGGCGGCCTCTGACGGCGAGGCGGGACTCGCGCGACTCGTGGCCCGCGACGCCGTTCGACATGGGCGCCGGCGCCATCAACGTGGTGCGCGCCCTGGACCCGGGCCTGGTGTTCGACGCCGGGTTCACGGACTACCTCCAGTTCCTGTGCGCGGTGCCCGGCGTGGACGACGCGTCGGTGCTCCGCTCGGTGGGCTCGCCGTGCCCGTCGGCACGCGCGGCGGCGGCGCGGTGGTGCTCGGACCTGAACGCGCCGAGCGTGACGGTGACGAGTCTGGTGGGGTCTCGGCGGGTGGACCGGCGGGTGACCAGCGTCGGCGGGCAGAACGAGACGTACACGGCGTACGTGCGCGCCCCCGACGGCGTGTCCGTGCGCGTCACGCCGTACCGCTACGCTATCGCGCCCGGCGCCACGACGACGCTCCGGATCACGCTCAGCACCACCGCGCCCAGGAACGCCTTCAGCTTCGGCGAGGTGGTGCTCAAGGGCGACAAGAAGCACACCGTCAGGATCCCGCTCGCCGTCTACCCTGCCGCCTCGATGCACTAACGAACGAACCCCAAGTATAGCACACAAGTATACTCCTGTAGTTCAACATCTAATATGTGATGTAAAACATGTGTAACCATGTACTACCGCCATACACAGAGCACGTACTGAGCCGTTCCAATATCTATACAGGTTTGAGTTTGACGCAACGTGTTTCACTGCCAGAGTGCCAGCCGACTTTGACTTGGTTTGGGTGCAGCAACGAACTGGCATGGATGACATTGAATACGATTATCCACCTCTCCATTGACATTTGATCGGGATGAGGATATGAACGGATGGCATCGTCGGCGCGACGCGGCGACACGGCCGCGCTTATCCCGCTCGGGCTCCCAGTTTCAACGCCTCCACCTCAGCGCGGACGCGGCGCCGAGCCGGTGCGCCGCACCTCCCCCAGATGACATCGGCATGGTGGGTGTGGCTTGCTCGTCGGAGTCGTTAGCTGCGAGTCTCCATGGGTTTGATCCCCGTTTTTTAATAATTCTATCCGTGTGTCACGGGCCTGATCGAGACGCCACCGCGCTTGCGTGCGTGGGCACCCTTGTCGAGCGCGACGGCGAAGCCACGCCGAGCTGTTTACGATTGGCCGTCGAGGCGATCGCCCCGCGGTCATGTTTTCATGCAAGATCAAAAGTCAGAAGCACCCACGATAATCACCACACGGAAAAGGCGTGAGATTTTGTTCCACCGATGACCGAACCCCCGCGCCGCTGTCAGACCCAGATACGGCCGGGACCTCCACGACTCCGTTGCCTCCACCGGCTGCTTCTCGCTTCCTGGGGAGGCGCCTCGAAGAAGATACTACCAGACGACAAGATCACAAGACACGCCGTCGCAAAGCGCAGAGTTCGGCATTGTCATGACCTACTCAACTCACTCGGGCTGATGCCGCGAACGAAGGCTGAAGCAACCGACCACAGGCTGCAGAGAATCCGGCCGGGAAAGCAGACAGGATCCTGACTGACAAGGAAAAAACACGCACAACCTTTTCAGTTCGCGCGGAACACTCGCCAGTCCCCCCGTGCGGACCCGGAGTTAACGTCTCACCGCGCAGCGGGACCCGCTGAGAAAGCGGGAGCGGCTCGGCCAGTGGAGAAAAGAGCGGCGAGGAGCAGAGACCAGCGGCCGTGGAAAGCGAGAAGAATCGATGAACCGTCGCGGGGCTGCCCCTCTCTCTCCTCCCAACGGGAGAACTTCCTAATCCTGCCTGCCTCGATCTTTCTCTCCCTCATCTAATCAGGGCGCATTAGCGAGTTCCCATTTTATTTATTCTCCCCCGCCCGGAAGACGCGCGGCGGGTTCCAGCCGCGCCCCAGCATCTTCCGTTCGGCCTGGCTGCCTTCCCAAATTCCTTCTCCCGCTGCAAGAGTTCCAGAGAGAGAAGCCAGCCAGCTCCTCGCGCCCTGGTGGTTCTACTTCTACCCAGCGCCGCGATCTTATCCTCCTTCCAGGCTCCAGCTCGGGCACCGCCCGGCTGGATCCCTATTAATACCGTAGCGCGGCTGCTTGCTTGCCCCCGACCCGTCGCGCTCGTCTCCTCGGTTCAAGGAGGGGAGGGGAAACCGCCGCCTTTTCTCTTGCTGTTTTTGGCTGGCTCGCCAGGCCGGATATCTCATCTCGCTCGCGTCGTGTGCGCCTGTCCCTGCCTGTGCGCTGTTGAGAGAGAGAGAGAGAGAGAGAGAGAGAGAGAGAGAGAGAGAGAGAGAGAGAGAGGCGGGTCCTTTCCGCCGCCCGCGGCCGCTCGTGAGTCGTGATTGACCCTTGCCGGAGCGGGGAAGTAAACCATGAACGCGCTCGCCGCCACCAGTCGCAACTTCCGGCAGGCCGCGCGACTGCTCGGCCTCGACTCCAAGCTCGAGAAGAGCCTCCTCATCCCGTTCCGCGAGATCAAGGTTTGCTGGCTTTCGTTTCGTGCCCTGTTGTTCCTCGCCCCTGACGCTTGTTTCGGCTTCGTGTCGCTGGCTGACGCGTTTGCTCGTGGGTTCCGTGATGGTTGGTCCATCCAGGTGGAATGCACCATCCCCAAAGACGACGGCACCTTGGCGTCGTTCGTCGGTTTCCGCGTTCAGCATGACAATGCCCGCGGGCCCATGAAGGGCGGCATCCGATATCATCCTGAGGTGAGAAGTCTCTCCGGATCAGATTGTTGTAGTTCTCTTCGGTGATTTTGGATTCTTCCAATAGGACAAGGAACTGCTTTTAATCAGTGTGTACTGTGCAACAAATGGATTGTAGTTATATTTTAGTTTCTAAAAATTGTTTTCCTAGGTGTTTCTTAATGTTAGAGTATCTTTAATCATCTTAGGCTGAAAAAAATCAACCGCCGGACTACCCCTGACCACATATTTTTGCTCCTTCTGTTAAATTCCTAACTTAAAGATATAATCTTGAAACAATGATTTTCATTGATCTTCTTCACAGGTTGATCCAGATGAAGTCAATGCACTTGCGCAACTGATGACATGGAAGACTGCAGTCGCAGCAGTACCATATGGTGGAGCAAAGGGAGGGATTGGATGCTCTCCTGGTGATTTAAGTAGAAGTGAATTGGAGCGGTTGACGCGTGTGTTTACACAGAAAATTCATGATCTTATTGGAACCCATACGGATATTCCAGCTCCAGACATGGGGACGAATGCACAAGTATGCAATTTTTTGTCGTTGCTTTGTGATCCACATCCATTCTTTAGTATCGCAGCTACAGCCTATAGGCCTACTGTACTTCACTAGTTCACTTATCCGTGATACCATTGTTCTTTAATTATGGCACAGACTATGGCATGGATGTTAGATGAGTATTCAAAATTCCATGGACATTCCCCAGCAGTAGTCACAGGGAAGCCAATAGTAAGTGAATGAATACAAATTAAATTCATCCAAGAAAAGCTTTCCGAATTAGATAGATAATTATTCAGATATCTTTCTTGTAGGATCTTGGTGGATCATTAGGCAGGGATGCAGCAACAGGACGAGGTGTGATGTATGCTACGGAGGCTCTCCTGGCTGAATATGGGAAGTCCATTTCTGGATCAACTTTTGTCATTCAGGTCAGTCAATAAAAAACCCATATTTCACAAAAAAATTGACTCCCGTTATATCAAAATCACTGGTTTTCTTCCCAGGATACATGTATTTCTTTCCTTATTATCTTTTAATCTTTCAGGGTTTTGGTAATGTTGGTTCATGGGCTGCACAACTTATACATGAGAAAGGTGGTAAAATAATTGCACTTGGAGATGTCACTGGCTCAATCAGAAACAAGGCCGGCATAGACATACCTGCTCTGATGAAGCACAGGAATGAGGGTGGTGCTTTGAAAGATTTCCATGGTGCAGAAGTTTTAGATTCTTCAGAGTTGCTAGTGCATGAATGCGATGTTCTTATCCCATGTGCCTTAGGTGGAGTTCTTAACAGGTAACCGCTAGCATACTTGTCTGTTGCTGCTTTATATCTTTCTTTCAAGTGTCAACAAGTATCATTACTTTTTTATTTGCTTCCTAGCTAAGTAGTAGTACACTCAAGAAATTCTTGTTCACATTACTTACTTTTGTGAAGGGAAAACGCACCACATGTGAAGGCCAAATTTATAGTTGAAGCTGCTAACCATCCAACTGATCCAGAGGCAGATGAGGTACACACATTCACAAATTACGAAATTTCATCCAGGAATGTAGCCAATTTTGCAACCAGTTTTCTGAGCTGCTCGCTGTTCAATTTACTGCAGATTTTCGCCAAGAATGGAGTGACAGTATTGCCGGATATCTATGCCAATTCCGGCGGTGTGATTGTTAGCTACTTTGAATGGGTTCAGGTAACTAACCCTATGATAATGGACTTTGACACACCATTACACATTTGCCTGCTTTTACAGTCCATCAACCTTATGGTATTTTCAATTTTCCAGAACATTCAAGGTTTCATGTGGGATGAAGAGAAGGTGAACATGGAACTCCACAAATATATGAACAGCGCTTTTCACCACATAAAGGCCATGTGCAAGTCTCAAGACTGCAACCTTAGGATGGGGGCGTTCACCTTAGGAGTTAACAGGGTCGCCCGTGCCACATTGTTGAGGGGTTGGGAGGCATGAGATCATTCGATACAAATTTTAGATACTCCATTCAATAATCCATGTTCTACATTGTTCGTGGCCCATGTTTTATCTGCTGAAATTATCATAAGTGGGCTGCATGGAACGAAATCAGTTGAAATAAAATGCTGGATACATGATGAATGTATTGTTTTTGCCCCTTTTACCCTGGTGTCCTGGGTCAATGCTGGAACATTATGGCGCACCCATATGAATTTGTATGCTTCAGAGAGGCTATTGCATCTTAATATCACAGAAAGCATGCACAACTGATTATTATTGAAATTTTGGCCTGGCCTGGGAACGTAGTTGTCAAATGTGAGTGATAGGGATAACAAATTGTAGTACAAGAGGTCAAGTAAACCTGCACGATCCATTTACGTCCGAGATCCACAAGAACTCATCATTCGTAGCCATTGCAATGCAAAAGATAGTAAAGGATACAAGTGCTGTAAATTTCAAATAAACATTAACAGGTTAAATTGAAATTCCCACGAAAGCTACTCCAGTGGATTGCAGTTAGCAAATTCGTTCTTAGAAAAGCAAAAGATTGCTTCACCAATCACGAGTATTTGAATGGGTTCAGCTCAAGTTTTGGAGTTACAAGTGTGTCGCCGCAGGCAGCGCGAGCAAACACCACGAAGGATCATCTGGTATCTCGTTAACGGTCAGTGGGTACAGTCTGTTAGGTTGGCCCTGTGGCTTCGGCGCTGCTGATGGCGCGCCATTGCCGCCGCCGGCAGTCGCAGGAGTCAACTTGATCGTTGAACTGGAGACGGCGTTGCCTGCCTTCTTGCAAGTAACTGACGGAGGGGCAGAATGCGCACCGGTGGCCACCCCGGCGAGTTTGCTCTGCCGGGGGCGGCCCTTGGCCTTGCCCTTGGGTGTGGCTGACAGAGTTCTGCTGCGAGGCGGACGAAGGCACTTGTGTTTTGCAGATGTAGCCTTACAGCCAGCTTCCTTCTCAGCGACTGACAATGGTGCAGGGCCCAAGTTAGCATCGACGAGAACCTGCTTGCAAGACTGGCTACTGCGCTCGGGCGCACTGAACGTCGCGGAGACGCCGTCCTGCTTTGCCATGAGGGCCAGACAGACCGGGGCCGGATTGAAGGATGCAGCCTCACAACCGTCTCGCTGCTCCATGGGAGGAACTGGAGCAGGCGCGTCGGTGGCGGTCACCAACGCCAGCTTGTGACGCTGATCACGGTCCACGGGAGGGGCCTCGCCACGAAAATTATTATCCACCATCTGTGCTGTGGCCGAGCCATCATCGTCGCCGTCAACGACCACTGCCATCTCGAGGGACCGTCCATGCTCGATGCCCGTGGTAGATGGAGCTTCGATGCCGTCGTCCTCCTTGGCTGTGACGAGTGGTTCGCCAGAGAAGTCGGTGGAAGTGGCCAGCTTGCGCAGCCGGAGGCGGCGCCTGGGCTCCGAGGCCGTCACCTGACTCCCATCCTTGTCAACAACAGCAGCAGCAACAGATGATGACGTTAGAACAGAGGCATCACCAGCTACAGCCGCCGCCGCCCTGCGAGGCCGTCCGCGGCGCCTGGGCGTCGCGGACTGCGCGCTGCTATTCTTCTTGGAGGCAGGGGACGCCGAGGACGAGCTATCCTTCCGCGGCCGTCCACGGCCACGCTTGACCTGCACCACCGGAGGCTCAACTCCCGCCGCCTCAGACGAGCCCGCCGCGGCCTCGCCGGTGCTGCGCACGTACCGGCCGAGCGCGGTGCACACGAACAATCCCTCGGCGACGTGTTTGTCGAGGTAGTGCCGGAGGAACCGGTCGTGCGCGGCGGGCACGCCGGGGTGCGCGGCGAGGATGAAGCTCGAGATGGAGTCCTCCGAAGAGCCGCCGTCCTCGCCCAGCGCATCGATTGCCTCGCCAATCATCTGCCAACCCAACGCGGCCACAATGTCACGCGTGGCGATGGGTGTTCACCCCAAACAAGACAAATGAACGGAAATCTCCATAGCTGGCGATCAAGAATTCAAGATCAACGTAAGCACAAGCTAAGTTCGGTCAAGCTGCACTAATGCTGGGATTAACGCCATTACTTGGTCAAATAACAGACAGCCATTGCTTAGCACAGTAACAAATTCCTCGGTACTCCAGTTTCGAGAGAGCGCAGATTAACGCAGCAAATTAACCGAGGGATAAAACTAATTACGTTGTAATCACAGACATCTAAACCGAAATTACAGAAGGCAGATATTCCCTTTCTTTTTATAAGAAGGAAACAAATCAATCTAGAGAGAAATTGGACCGGGGATCGATTCGCGGTGAGTAGAGTCGTACCCAGCAATAGGGCGGGTGATCTGGCATCGGTTGCCGGGGCCTCCGCACGGCCGCCGCCGGAGGCGGAGGCGGCGTCTTGTCCTCCTCCTCCGCCATGGCTTTGTTCCGCTTAGCCCTCTGCCGCGTCTCCACTGCAACAGAGGCCACCATTGCCGGGAAAGGTTGGGTTCCTACTTCCTCCTTCCTCCTTCCGCTTCCTTTGGTTGGGGGCCACGGGACCGGGAAGGAGATGCGGGGAGGGGTTTAAAGGGCAGAGAGTCCAGCCCTGGGAAACCCAACTTTTTTTTGGACTAAATTACCCTTCGGTTGAGTTCGTTAGGACCGGAACCTCTTTTTGTTTCGTGTTGCTTCTTTGAGAATATCTCCAACCACTGTAGTAAAAAATAATCTCTTGTAGGGATACGGCTGGAAAACTGTACTATGCTCGCCGTGCAGCATGACGTCGGGTCTCTCACTCCTTTCCGTTGTCAGTAAAAGTGTGGCCACTGCACAAGTGCATCTTCAATAAATAATGCTGTCAATCTTGGGTTTAACTCATAGCTCTATCAGACAACGTTGTTGGTGATGAACTGATCTGAATGAAGCTTGGATTAGAACAAGTGAAACACTTGGAGCTTAAACCCTTTAAAGGAACTGGGGTTCATTCCAGTTCAGGACATCTCCAATGAAGCACAGCGAAAAGTTGCAGACAGTAATACTGTAGTCATACCTGACATTGCAGTCCCGGTGTCCCCTAAGCTTTGCAACCAGAAATATCTAATTGCGCTTCCTCTATTCAACAGAGATTATATCCTTCAGATTAAAAAGAAAGAGTTGCAGGTGATGAAGCATTTGCAAGAAGAAACTTTAATTGTCTAAAAAGAAGCAGCAGTTCAAATTTTGAAACTACTCTTCCTTTACACAAGCATCTAACCTTAGTGTAGCTATCAAGATGTTCAAGTTATACTATAGAACTCATAGGCTGTTTCCTTCGACAAAAAGGCTGTAGGCTATTCAGATGTTATCAATGGCTTGCTGCTGCCTTTCTATCTAGTCTTTCAATTGCAACTTGCCTTTGCCCCGATGTTTGCTAATGAGTACTCACTTCAAATTTTTATCCCTATCAGGCAAACAGTTTCTTTCACTCATTCAACAAAGTGAACAATAAATTTGAACTGCTCTGATGTATTACTATGAGTTATCAGTAAAAACAAAATTTTGGACATTCAGAGCAAGTGCAATATGAATAAACAAAGTCTAAAACTTAATAAAGATCATAAAACATAAACTTCATCTCATCTTGCAAATCACATGTAACAATGGACATCTGACTTGAATATCTGCAACGTTGTTGCATGGTATATAAATTTTCATGCTTTCAAATGACAGACATAACAAGAAATATACTCGTGTACATATTAAGCATCATGTCAGGGATAAAATATGCAAGGAAAGAAAAATATGCAGAACTATACTATCGTATTTACGTGCAAAAAATTACCTTCATACTGGAAGCTACTAGAAATAAGACAGGAAATAACAACCAATTAAATATAGCAAATGGCAGGTCCAGAAAAGGAGGAAAACCTGGATCTCATTGGAATAAAAACAAGGATGCCCATTTTACATTTTGGCCATAAAAAAACTGTAAGCAGCCTAAACGAAACAAATTTGATTTTACCTCAAGAAATAGTACATCCTAAACCTAATACAACCATCCCTCACACTCAATAGAGCCGCAAAGGCACTTTTTCTTCTTTATGTTACCATTGGCATCATGGACCTGATCTTTTGCATAGTTGTAGTGGTATGCTAGTTCTTCATGAGGTCGAATATCCTCAATGGCAAAGAACATGACATGAGGCACAGTTATGTCATCATGATCATAAAGGACATTTTGTGCATAAAGATTAGGGGTGCAACTATGATTGATGAATTTTGCAAAATTTCCCATCTCCAAACCATCAACAGCAAATCCAGCTTCATCATCATTACCCAGACCCTTCTGGAGTGCAGGTATCGATCTTGATAGGCCCTCCCAAAGGGTGTCATCATAGTAATTCTGCCCAATAGCAAATAAGTAATCATCGTTCTTCCTTTTCTGTGCCTCTTCATCCTCCAACACTTCTCCAATATATTCACACACAAAGCTTCCACATCGTATGAAGTCAAGAGTTCTCACTCCCCAACCCATTGATTTTGTTTTGAAGATTTGAAACCGAAACTTGATTCCATGTTGGCCAACTCTATTATGACATGTAGGGGGGCACTTGCAAAAAGGCCCACATTCATAAACAAGAGGTTTTGCTGCTAAAAGAAGGCCTTTATCATTGAAAGGAATCTCCCCACCATTTTTCACTGCACATGCACATTTTTTTGAGTCTGAGCATCCTCCAAAACAGCCACAACCTACTGGGGGAGCTGGCTGATAGTTGCGGGGATACCTAAGTCGTGACATGTAGCAATAAGGCATAGGATGCTCATCAGATATTGAGTTAACAACAGATACAGGGATCCTTTCCAATCCGTGGGATATATCACTCATGATAATACGATAATTTGACTCAGCTTTCCCTCCTTTTAGGATTTCTTCAATGTCAATGTGCTTCTGTCCTTCCATTCTTTTCAATCGAAACATGTATACATAACGGTCTTCATGTTCTTTCTCCCTCCAGTATTTCTCAATCAGATATAAACCCCCATATATATAAGTAGCCGATTTCTTCTGCCGGAGGTTTACTTTGAAATTAGTGATGAAACCGTGGACAACACGAACTGGTGTTTTGGTATCCATGCTCTTCTTTAATGCCAGGTTGGGACCATCTATTTTCTGATTACCTGTAACTGCCGCTGATCCAGCATACACCAAGACATCCAAATTCTTGACATCAGAACTCTGTGCGTATGACACAATGCTAATAGCTACACAAGTTCCATTATCATCCTTGATGCAATCAACACCTACCCGATGAGGGCGATGTAGACCAACAACACAAAGCTCTACCCTCAAATGAAAGATATCGCCAACATGAATTCCTGGCACGCTGCCTACATACTTCTTATCATCACAGTTCACCATGAACCGATCCCTGAATATCCTGTATGCCTGTAAATCTGATGCCAGGTTAGTAGTTGCAACCTCTCTTAACTTGCGTTCATCTTTTTCCAAGAGCTTCCGGTAAATTAACCGGAAATCCTGCAGAGAATGCATGGCTCTTTCTCTAGCATTTGCGCTTCCATGATCATCTTTGTTGGGTTTCCTGTTCTCATATCCATTCCTAGGCTCCATACCTTTCACCGAGGAGAAATCACGGATAGCCGAAACTCTTAGTCCGGATTGCGTACTTGCATAACACCTCACAGCACTTCTTGTTGCTGGAGTGCACTGTGTCGAACTGTCTTCAGCCATGTAGGATCCAGTTGCAGGAGTCCCCATAGATCCACAGTCAGAGTCAAAAGCTTTGGCAAATGATCGCTTGCGGCCAGCCTGGAATCTCCATGGTATGAGTGCCTTGCGCCCCTTCCGGCAATGCGTTTCAGCACCGCTGTGACCAGGACCTGCCGAGCTGCAACCTTTCGCCGCTGTGTCACTCACCTTTGCCGTGCAGCAGGCAGAATCTCTCGACCCCTTGTTATTTCCCACGGGGACCTCCGACCTCCGTTCTGAATCGGAAAAAATGTTGCTTGTTGACCCAGCCCCAGTAACATGAGAGTTCAATGCCTCAGAAACACAATCCTTCTTCACTCCTGTATTCCTCTCAGACCCCTCGGGACTGCAAGCTGCCGGGTCAGCAGCAGCGTGGCTGCCGGCGGCACGTCCAATACCTTTTCCATCGGTATCTCTGGCAGTGGCACTAGAGCTGGGCTTGCAGCCCTCTCCGGCTGCCACACCTACGCCAGCCCCACTGCTATTTACAGTACCTTTCAACCCGGAGGCCTCCGCAGCACCAGATCCGCTGGACATGGCCATATCGGCACTGTTACCGGCTCCTGGCCAACAGCCGTCCTTCACCGCATCTCGGCTCTTCGCGCTCGCACTGAGCGTGGCCCCCTTCGATTGCGGCTCTCCTCCACCGCTCCGCGCCGCCCCCGATCCGCCACCGCGAACGCCCCCTCCGCCGCTGCAGGCGCCAACGGGCGTCGCCGCGGCGGCGGGCTTGACAGGCTCCCTGACGGAGCCGGGCCGGAAGCGCCACGCTACTACCGCCTTGCACTTCCGCGGGCCGGCCGCCCTCGGTGATACCGCCGCCGCCGCCTCCCCCACCTCCATCGACCCCCGGCGCCGCCGACCCATCAGACCCCTCCGAAATCCTCGGCGCCCCGTACGCGGAGGTGGTTGGGGGAGGGGGAGTGGGGGATGTCTCCTCCCTCAGGACGAATCGAACAGATGGGGACAAACAGAAGCGTAGGGAGGTCTTCCCGGTGCGCTCCCTAGCGGCGGAGGTTTGCGGCGCGGGGGGGGGGGGGGGGGGGGGGGGGGGGGGGGGGGGGGGGGGGGGGGGGAGGGAGAGCGGCGGCAAGGACGAGGCTGGCTCCCTTCCGGTAATGGCGGAGCAGAGAGGAGGCCCGCGCCTGCGACAATGGGACTGGATCGAGGGTGGGTGAGTCAGGACGCACGTCACGCACCGCGCGTGCGCCTGGCTGCGAAGGACCGATGCGGTGCGGCGCGTCTTGGCCTCGCGGCAGCGGTGGTTACCTAGGAGGACTCCGGAGCATATCTCAGTCAGGCGTGCCACGTGTTTTGTAGGAGGACGTAATTTATGAGCTCCAGTCCGATTAATCCGACTCCGCTTCGGTCGATTTCATTGAACTTAAATCATCTCGACTGATTCGCCCTGTTACAAACAAGTTTTTTTAAATAATACTGGAAAGCTTGGACCGGTCAATTCCGTTCCGTTGGCGGATGCCCGGCTTCTCCGGAGTCCGATCCCCGCGATATCCATCGCAACACCGACGCGACGTTTACTCATCCCTCCTACAGTCCTACTCCATCCATCCACGCTTGCTACCAAACGAGCGCCACTGCGCTGTGGTCACTGTACACGCACGCTTTCGAAGCAACTTCTGTAGTCTGTACCTAGCTCTATGTTGCTGCTGAGTGCTGAAAACGGCTCCTGCAGTTACATGCTACCGTTGGTAGTGGCGGCGCCGTAGCAGCCGTGCTAGGCATCATTTGCGGTTAGATCTATGATAACTAGATTTTTTTAAAAAAAATTAATAAATTTGAATTGAGATAAATCTAAACTGTTAATTTGTCAAATTCAATGATTTTTAGATGTCACTTAACTATAATTGATGCTGAGAAAATCTGTTTACCAATCAGCTAAAGCCTTAGCCTGCGGCTCTAGGCACAGCATGTCGAACTGGAAGACGGCATAGTAGCGCCCAAACATCTCCGACGACACATTCAGATTGAACCCGGCGGCGAACAGGAAGTCCACCTCCAGGAAGTTATCTCCGGCACGCTGATGTCGTTGACCCGGACGAAACGTTGTTGTGGTGTCTGTAAGGCAATGCACTATTGCATGGTAGCCGTGAGTTTAAAGGAATGATTGGTTCTTATCTCACACCGTTCTCGAGAAACAGCCTCTAGCCGACCAGCGTCAAGCGAGCCAAGCTCGGGAGATACTAAACTTGAATCTGTTCCTCGTGAGCCAGGCTGGACGCGATTTCTTGCATGCACTTATACGAGAGAGACGAAAATACATGCAACCAATCATCGTTCGAATGCCCGCGCGTAGCCTGACTAGAATCATTCACGAAACCAATCACGCATCGCCTGTACATGCATAGCTTAGCTGAGGTACGATGCAACTATTCAATCACACGCTAAGGGATCAAAATCCTCTCCACTTGAAGTCTAAAGGCAGATGAGCTAATGTAATCAGCATTTAGATAGATTTCCAGCAACGAATCAGAGGCGCATACTACAGTACTTCAATGAACAGTGAATATCGATGAACAGTACATTTGATACTATAGCTACACTGCCCGGGGAGGGTAATGCTCTGCCACTCGCATTTTTTACTGTAGTATATTACAGTTCTCTGAATTATCTTCTCTGCTAAAGAGGTTTCAGACCCCACCTTAAGGTCTGATTGGATGCCAGGGCGGCAGCGATCCAGGCCAGCTGCATGCAGGCTACGCATGATCGGTTGCCTGCTGTCGCTCGCGAGCCTGTCCGGCGGCCAGCAACGCACGTGTGCGCATCTGACTGTGGAGGAGTTCCGTTTCTCCAGAGCTAGGCTCACGGGATGCGAACGAAAATTTGATTAATAATAATATTAGTAAATAATTAATTTATATTAAAATATATTAGTATATATTAAAGTAGTTTAAGATCTTTAAAGTTAAAATAAAGATTATTAGAGTGTGGTTAAACAAGTTAAATATTAAAATAATTTATTTTTTCTATTTTTATTTTGTACATGTTAGACTCATACAGACAACAAACATCATCTCATCACTCTCAGCCTATCTCATTATATGCAACAAAACCAAATAGATTATTTTGTACTTTCTTTGTTTCTTAATTAACGTCACCGTTGACTTTTAAATTTAACTTTGACCACTCGTCTTATTTAAAAATTAGCTCGAATGTGTAAAATTTTAAGTTGTGATTCAAATAATTTTAATGATAAATCAAATTTTATCAAAATATATGAAATTTATCAAAAAAAATTAAATAAGATGAATAGTCAAAATTAAATTTAAAAGTCAACGACGACTTCAAATAAAAAACGAAAAAAATATGTGATTAGCCTGACTATAATAAATCTGTCTCATCTAATAAAAGTCAGATTCAACCATAAAGGCAACAAAACGGGCTCCAAGGGTGTTTCAGGATCCAGAAATAGGAACAAAGGCTGTTACTCAGTGGTAGCAGTTGGCTAGTACTACCGCAATCTTAAATAACTACTCGTACTATAATTTCATTGTATATAAAAATGAGAATTTCATGCTGGCCATTTGTACTGTAGCCTCAATGACGAGCTAGAGGCCCCAGAGGTCACCTCCTTCACGGGCCTTTGCTTACAAACCAGAGTGACAAAAAAAATAGCCCATTGGTGACTGCACGGCCCAAAGAAGAAAACTGTTCCTGTTTCTTCTTTCTTCAGACTCCAGTCTGCCCAGCGTCATTCCGACTTCGACCTCCATCCATGGAGCAGTGCGGGCAGCGGGACCTCTTGACTTCAGGGTCCCGGAGTAGTCCTATCACAATTAGACTTTAAATCTGTAGCTGTTAAACTGTCTCAAACAGTGTCAACGTGCAAGCATTGAAGTACCCCCTCGATCCCAAGAACAAAAGTGGCAGCGGAACATCGTCATGTATTCTGTGATTGACTTTGACGGTAATCAAGTGAAGCAACCACATCTCACCTGAATTCTTTTTTTTTTATAAAAAAAACAGAATCTATTTCCAGAAAGAAAGTGAACAGACTCCACAAATCAATGATAGAACCGCTCTTGCCCCAAGGAGGCTTGTCAAAAATAATGTAAGTATACATAGAGTACAAATAAGCCATCTATTTGGCCACTTGGTGCTTTTAGGATTTCTAACTCAACCAAGTGCTCAGAAAAAGGATCTATGTACCTCGTTGTCTGATTTTATCGAGGGAAGGAAGAAACCCATGAAATGCATCCAACCCCTCTAGGATGAACATAGTTGTATTGGATGAGCTCGCATAGGTCGATGTGATATCCAGAAGAGCTAGTAATGAAATTGTTCATTATGACATCATATAAATGATGCCTGTTCTCTGCTGTTTTCATTTCTTGTTCCCTTCACAGTTATGTGCCCGCAAAAGCATAAGCATTTATAATTGACTTGTACTCTTCATTCTCAGCACATCCTCTACTTGTGAGTACACTCACTAACCTGTCCACGCCCTCTCTGTCATTCTTCTCCTTGAAATTTGCCAGAAGACCCTCAACATTGGCTGGTCTTGGCCTCCATTTACTTGCACTTTTAACTTCCGCAGCTTTCTCCATACTAGATAGAGCTTCAGAAATTTTGTTATCCTTCAGGTATGCTGTGGCAAGAATTTCCCAGGTGTTTGGTTTGGGATTTCCACCTTTTTCAACAAACCGATTCAGAGTTTGTTCAGCCTTGGCAGCGAAACCTTCTTTAGCATACCATGCTAGTAAAATGTTCATAGTTTTTGGATCAAAGCTAGCACTTTTGGATGCCCACTCCTCATATAGAAGTTCAGCCCCCTCAATATCTCCTATTCTTACAACGGCAGATAGTACCTCCTGGTAACCCTGGTTATGAATTGTCGGGAAAGTAGCTTTATACCAATTCCAAACACGGTAAACTTCTTCCCTTTTGCCAAGATGGCTATAGAGCGTGATGAGATAGTGAAAACATTTCTTGTCCCGACCTGTTGTTCTCTTTTCAGCTTCTTTCAAGCATTCTTCCGCCTTCTCAGAGTTCCCCAATTTAATGTACATGCTAGCAAGTGTGGTATAAGTAGTCCAATTGGCGACAACCGACTCATCGGCAATCATCTGGTTAAAGACTCGCTCCATTCCATCAATATCTTGCTTAGCTGCACAACTCTTTATCCAAATGTTGTATGTGCAGACATCAAAAGCGACGTTTCTTTCCTTCATCTCATCAATTATTGCCGACACTTCATCCGGCTCTCCAGCATCGACATAAAAATTCATCAGCACATTACATGGTAATGTGTCAGATGCAAATCCTTTTTGTCTCATCTGTTCAAATGTTTCTTCTGTTTTCTCCTTCAACATAGCTTGGGCATAAACATTGAGAAGCGAGCCATATGTCCGCTTGTCCTTCATGGCATCATGAAGCTCCTCAAAGTATTTTTCAGCATGTGAAACGCCACGTACTTTAGCAATCAGATCTAGCT
Organism: Zoysia pacifica; assembly: GCA_001602315.1. Classification (NCBI taxonomy): domain Eukaryota; kingdom Viridiplantae; phylum Streptophyta; class Magnoliopsida; order Poales; family Poaceae; genus Zoysia; species Zoysia pacifica. The sequence goes on along the minus strand of BCLH01000356.1, from coordinate 129,103 downwards.
GGATTGCCATATCACTTGCCGTAAGAGAAAATCGAGCTCTGCGTTCTGTCATCCATTCATAAACCTGTTTCATACCACAGAAAATACTTGTTGAAAACGAAATATCAGGAATCACCAGTAGGCATATCAAGAATGTGAATTCTACTGATTTGTCATGTACTTTCACTGTTGCATTATGGGGCTAAAGCTAATGTTCCCACCTCTAGTGATTACTGTGGCGCAAGTTCAATGGTGAGATCGTTCCATTTCAATTTAGTACCATGCTCGTAATAAACACTGAAACAATTTCACTGGCTCAAGTATAAGGGAAGCAGGTCTTGGAGAGAGGTGTCAGGTGATTGTGTAAGTCTGATGAGATGGCAGAATGAGGGGCTACCTGGAGCGCAAGGTTGAACCTACGGAACTTCCGGAGCTCTTTGGCGATGCGGCAGAGCTCCCACTTCTCGAGGCGGCGCTCGCCCTCGTCCCAGGCCCCCAGTGTGCGCCCCACGGGCCTCCCGCCGTGCCCCACCGCGATGCGCCGGTACAGAGTGCCCCACCGCAGAGGCGCACGTCGCTCGTAGTCTACCGTCCCATAGCTGTGCACCTTTGCCACCTGCTGCCCCGCCGCCGCCGCCGTCGTTGACGGAGATGGATTGGAAGAGGACGCCGCACATCTCACTGCCGACGCCGCGAAGCATGGCCTGCACGGAGAGGGAAGGGCCGAGGACAGGGGGGAAGAGGAGGGGACGAGGTGGAACAGCATGATGGACGGGCGGGTGGGGACTGGCGAGAGCGTCGAGGAGGGAGGCGGCTTCTGCTGCGGATGAAAGGATAAGAGGAGCGAGCTGAAAGCGGGGCGACGGGCTCGGCTGCTGCGTCGTGATTCGTGCGAGAGCATCCGCGCGATCAGGGCCCGCCGTTCGCCACCTTCGCGTCTTCCCGCGCGGATTTGTATTGATGGGCCATGATCTGCTCCACTCGTGGGCTGCAGCTCGGCCTATTAAGTCGCCAATGCCTGCGCCTCTGCCTCTGTAGGCCTACAGTGGTTGTCCAATTCTGAAAACCTTGTTCTCTTGTTTCAGTCCAAAAAGGAAAAAATTCCAAAATTAGTTTGGTATTAAATTTTTATATATTTTATTTACAACCTACCTTTTTGTTTTCATATGTGTTAAAAATTTTCTAAAACACATTCACATTAACTAGGTACGGTTGGTAGACGTGGTGTGGCTTTCGGTGTCTTCGACGTCTCCTCTTTCTCTTCTTATACCTCATCCCATTCCTCCCTTCTCGACCTCCCTCACCTCTCTTCCACCGCCTCTTCTTGGAACAATCACCGAGAGGCTCGCTAGCAGCGTCAGGGCAAAGCTAGAGGAAATTCGAGGGGCGCTCTGTCTTGTGGATGTAAGGAATTTTTGACATGTAGGTGTTCTAATCACCGTTAATTTCATTTTTCCGTGAATGTGGTCTCACCTATTCTCATCAATATAGATCCGCCCATGGCAGCGTGGTCTTTAGCAACACAGTTGAGCATGGTTGGATGGCGGGATGATCGCACAAACCATAGTTGGTTGACCTCAGGTTCGAAGTTCTAGATCCCGATTTGAAACTCAGCATAGGAATGAATTTTGATTACGGGCTATTTGGAACACAAGATTTTTGCCAGAATTATACATGAATTTCGTAGAAATCAGCTAAATTTCACAGAAAAACACAGTAAACTAGAAAAAATCCTCCATCCTGAAGGAGGCCTAAAGGTGAAACTATGGCATCAACTCCAATATTTTAAGTAATTTTCATTTTCAAATTTTAGTTAAATTTATAAACTGAAGTTTTTGATTTTGAGATGAAGGTGCTTGATCAAGTTCGAAGTTTCACTCAAGCTGGAAGGCACCTTTTTGGAGAGTTAAAAGGGTTAGATGAGGAAGTGACCCGGTGCATCTCTCACAGGCAGGGAGGAGGTAATTTTACTAACCATCAATTTCAATGCTTGAAGAGACTTACTTATATATCAATTGCAAACGAATACCTGAAGAAAAGCAAGCATTTACCAAAGAACAGAGAATAAATTCTGATAACGTTTTCTCAGTTGCTTTGTAATAAATATATAAAAAGAGATGATAATGCATAGCATGTTGGCATTCACTGAGGAGTGAAATCATTGGAACAAGTGGGTGGGTAATTAACAGCTAAAACTAACAATACCTTATTCAGAATATTCAACAATTAGCATTGCATTGGTAATTTGGAATGGTTGCGGCTGTTGGCTGACAACATCGCTTGGAGAAAGTTTGGTTTGTGTTTTCAGGTAGTAGCCAAGCCAAAATTTTGACTAGCCATGCTAAAACGTGAGTAATGCCAAATTCCTGAAAACATTGGGGCAAAGCTTTTTCCAGAGATTTGGTTCTTGGTTTGAGGAGTGAAGTAGGCCTTCCAAATTTCTAAGCATGTACGAAATGCCTAATACATTGCAGAAACCACCATCCGGAACAGGACAAAACGGGTGAGCGAAGAAACCCTTTAGCACCGATGGCCAACTGTAATATTACATACATAACTGCCTGATATACTTTTTCCTTTAATCCCACAATGAGATAATATCTTTCTGACATGGAGACATAAACTATAATTCCTTTAGAGCTATACTATTACTACAGAAGCCTGGCATAAAACCAAGCTACAAAAGTTAGCAGAGAACGGACCAATTCCATGAACACTGTCATGTAAATCAGGGGTGGGTCATGCCCGAACAAGTTTTAGAACACCCCATTGATGGTTGGTAAATAAAAGCGCCATGATCTAGGAAGCTAAGTAAATTGCCACTACTGTCTGACCCTAAGTTTTTTGTTCATGGAGCTCAGACTATGATTGCTTGAGGCGCCCCTTACCTTGAACAACCCTGCCCAAGGAGGAGCTGCGGGCTCAGCTGAGATGGTTGATAAAGAAGTTCAGCCTCTGGGTGCCGTGCATTGTCAGGAATGTCTGGCACCAAGTCTTGATCAGAGCAATTGTCAGTATATTGCGGAGGGATCAATGATGATAATTTTTCAGAGGGCAGCATGAATAAGTTAAGTGCTCCTCCAGTGCATCTTTAGTGGTAGAGCCAGATTTTGGCAAAGATAAGCTTTTGCAAGGAGGAGCCAAAGCCCCATGTTTGAGAGCTCTTTTAGGACTCCTCATGGTTACCTTCAGTTCTGTATTACACAAGAAAAGTGAATCAGAAATCGCTCGTGTTATTACTAATATAAGGAAATAGTGAAATAGGAATCGACTGGAATACATTCTTAGATGCTAATCTAAAACAGTGAATCGATGATCAAGGGAACTTGGATCACTGACCTATACAGCTCTGAAAGTGGTTGTCATGAGGTCTTTTGAGCAGTGTCAAGGCAGGCTTGGTACTACCTTTTAATGCACTGGTATTCTCCTCTTCCTCTGTTTCCTTGATTTCCTTTTTCTAGACAAAGAGACAACCAATGAAACTGTGCAAAAGCAACCACCGAAGTCCAAATATGTAAGCAGTTACAGGCGTTAATTCAAAAAAAAGGGAGAAAATGAAGGGGAATAGAGAGTAGGTAAATGTATCAAAAGCCATTTAATACCTTCTGTTGTTTATAGCACTCCAGCCATTTGCATTTTGTTAAATTAGTTAAGGCAAGCTTCTTCACTGCATCCCATTCCTCATGAGTAGAGAAAGATGAATCAAGAATTCTCTCTTTAAGCAGTTGTTGGTAGCTGTGTATAGCATCAGCAAACTGGATAGAGCTGAACATCCTTCTAAGGCTGCTGAAAAAAATATAGAGATGAGGACTTACATAACATGGTATCACTTTGTATGATTAAAACACCAGACACGCATAAACTGAACCTTTCAGGAGAGGTTGAGGAGTCTACAGGAGGAAGAAGTTTGAGCAACTGTTGCTGATCTTCTTTAGATAGATATTTCACAAAATTAGCATAGTTGATAACATCCTGTTAACAATGAGAGACAGTAGAGTCTTAGTTTCAGCAGTTAATCAAAATAAGTTACCATGCCCACAGAGACTCTGCAGAAAATTACATCCAGAATTCATTGGCCTGAGAAAAAAGCATACATCAAATGGGTTACCTCTAAATCTACTGAAACTAGAGGTGAATTAGCACTCTCCAGGATACATGGATTCTCATAATGAAGTGTTTCCCTGCCAAAGAGAGACACAAATCAAAATAGGAACCAGGTTAATTATAACCATAATATTGGATGAGAGTAGAGTAGAGAATAATACAAACGGTACATGTTTATAAGCTAACTATAAAGTAGAATACCTTCTAATATTATCTTCAATCTGCAGCCATGACCTCTTTGGCCTCTCAATAGCAGTATTTAAATCGCTTGCTTCTTTGGCCCCGCTGTGTACACCAAATGAAGCAGGCCCTGAATATGTTTCACTTGTAATATATGACTTGTTTTCTGCAGGAACAGAGCTTGCTTCTGATTCCTCCTTTGAGTGTGGATTTCTGATAAGCACACTTCCAGAGCCTATCTCAACAGAACCCATAGGAGTTTCACTATAATACAATAGGTCTTCCTCTGAGGATCTTGAAAGTTTATATAACTGCTCTTCATGCATGATGGAGTTAAGATCCTTTGCAAGCTTTTCAACTGATGAAGCCTTAGGACGATTGATACAGCTCCTCTTCTTTGATGGCACTAGTGACTCCCAAGCATGCGATTGAGCTGAACCTGAATTGGCAATATATCAGAGAGACATCAGTGACATATATAAGAAAGACTAATTTTTAGGCTAACTAAAGCAACACGTGTTACACATTAGAATCAATATTGATAATGAAGGTGCAGCGAAGTAGCATTCTTGAGGATCTTTATTTCATCTCATGAGAAAAGCATGATAAAATCTCAGTGCACATATATCGATGAAGAAATTCTCGTGATAATAATTCTTTTCTACAGATAGAACATCAACAAAGATTTCTGAAAATGTTTTGGTAGCATCAATATGTTCAGCTACTACTCCAGTGATCTCTAAAAGGATAGCAAGAACAATCTAAATAAATCTATAGAAAATTCTAGTACATTTGCATAACTTTGTAGAAGCATCCATGAATGTACCGCAGACCTGTTCAGCTCAAACACAAGTCCTAATACTCGGTTGAATTGAAAATTTGAAATTAAACTTAAGCATACACCCACCAAGAATGAGAAGATATATGAATTATAAAAGTATAAACAACAAAAAAGTAGGCACCAGAGATTACAGACCAGTCATTTCACTAGCATCAGCAGCACTATATGGGGCATAACTCTCAGAGTATGATATTCCAGATCCAGAACTAGACAGATTGCTAGGTTCAGCATCCCCCATCCTATGGAAATTTTGGGCACAAAATGGCCTATTTTCCTTTGAGCTGTTTTTTGGAATTTTCTTTGACTTCTGCGCCTTTGGTTTTGATGCAGGCGGCCTCAACCTGCTAACTCTAGGTTCGTCATCAACAATATCATAGCGGCGGTGCATTGGCGTGTAGTTTGCCAATGAACCCTTTGTTCTAAACCTCGAGCCACAAGCATTACAGAGCACAGGCTTATCTGGTGGCCCGTTTCGCCAAAGGGGGGTACCTGTTCAAACATTTGCAATTAAAAATCACTAAAAACTTATCTGAAAAAATGGGGCATACAAATCCAGAGTTCAGTGATAGTGTGGCCACAATAACTCGTCTCACAATTTACAAGCATCATTCCTTCTCTAGCATAAGAGATGGTGGCGCCAAGGTGCAAACTTGGAAAAATTGCACGAAAACTAAACATTCCCAAGAATGTACCACAAAGCAACATATAATTAATCACATATATTTGGATATTGTTTTCGATGCTTCAACAGTTAGTTCAACTGTACAAGAATGCAATACATAATCATTAGTTGTAAAAATGTCCACTTGATGCAGATAGCAACTGCAGATAGAGCTAAATAACAACAGACCATAACCATATTATGCTGTTGAAGTTCAAACAGAGGATGATATAAGTCTCTGCAAATTACACAGCAAACCAAATATTTCACTTCTATGGCCACCTACAACTAAGCATTCTTGTAGTTGCATACTGAACTATGTTCCTCTAGTAGTTGCAATAGCTACTGAACTCTCAAGTCTGATCCGCATTCAATGTGTTCTGTGAGCATGGTATAATTTGTTTCTCACATCAAGAATTTTACAGGCAAAGGCCACTGAAACCTTAACCACATCCACAGATTTCTCTTGAACACTTTGATCAGTTCAATGAATTTCGACTAATAAACATCAACGAAGGCACAGAGAACATGGAGGATGACGAATCCCTGTCAGATGGACTCCAAGGATTTCATCTAAGACCCGCTTCTCAGATGCGTTATTTTTTTGGGGTACCACCGCATCAAAACTACTACTTGCTCAGGAACAAAGGGGAGAAACGGGAACAAGAGGAAAAAAATTTTAGCTTTATTCAAGAGCTCACTTGTGACTCCGCAATGACGGCAGGGCCCTTGCTTCCCCATGGTTTTCTCTGCTCCTCAGTCCCCACAAATGAAGAACAGAACAGAGAAAAATCCCAACAAAACAAACACAGAGAACACAAAGCAGAAACAACTTTCCTATATAACAATTCCTGCGACAAAGAAAGGGGGGAATTCAAGAACAATTTCTCTGTATGAATCTTGTCAAACGCAGAGGGGATTCCTGGGAACAATTCCACAGCCCAAGAAGCACCCAAAAAACAAGTCTTGCTTGGTAGGTGCTCCTCTTTCTTTCTTCCTCCCCTTCTATTTTGTTTTCCCTTTGCTCCGTATCCAGTCCTTTTGAGAGGCTAGAGGAGAGAGAAAGGGGGGAAAGGGATGGAGAAATAATGGGAGGAATGCAGCTTAGAAGGGGAGATTTACAATGGCTGAGTGAAAGGTGTTGGGAGGAATCCAAAAGAAATATACTTTAAAAGTTGGATGTTTTTATTAACTAGAGAGAGATTGGATGTTTTTATTAACTAGAGAGAGAAGTGAATTGGGCAAAGATGGAAAAGGAGAGGAGGTACAGTCATAGAGAGAGGCCAAAGCTTATCGCTCTGGTTTCTTTCGGCCTTGGGGAATTTCATTTCACAATTCAATTGTTTTTGTTTCATTATTATGCATCTGAATATGACCAAGAAGAAATGTTTCATGCGCCTAATCTAGTCAATTTGATTACCTTTAAAGCCATCCACTCTGGGCACCATTAAAAGAATCATTTCCCCCTACCCATTTGCAGCTTACCCCCTTAAAGAAACAGCACATGTTCAATCTACGAAAGTTATGTAGCGTGGTGCAACACCTGGATACGCCACACAAGCTCAACCAAAGGATTATTGCATAAAACTGATGTTGACATTGAAAAGTCCATGCCATGGCTTAATAGCATCCAAAATGCATAGTACTATCCGGTCAAACCAACCAGCTACTGACCATTTCATCAAGGTTTACATTGCCCAAATTTTTTTTTGTTCATATACGAATTACAGTTCTTTTCACAAGTGTCTCGTCTTGTCTTGAAACAAAAGTTGCGGTCGTGTGACTCGTCCATTCGACGATGAGCACATCCTCACCGCTAAGAAGAACAGCGTCCTTAACAAAAGGTTCCTGGGGGTACCAGTGAGCTCCATCAGCTGACGTATTTTTGCACCAAAACAGTCGAGACGAACGCTGCATCAGAAATTAGGCGATTTCGGTCCCAAGAAAATGAGGCATTGTCAAGCACGGTCACCTCGCAAAAAGGTCGCTGCTCTGCTCGGTTAACACGGTGCCTGACGTTGGAACAGGGCAGACAAGCTGCTCAAACCATGCTCGTTATACCAAACCAGGATACTGGCTATTATAATGCACCTAACATTATTTTAAAACAAAATTTAGATTAGCTATAATGTTAATTTCCCAAGGATTCCCAAGGAGGGGATGGTGACAAAGATAACGAAATACTAGTAGTAGTAGAGAGGGAATATTTGGTGTACACATCCGTGTCCTGACCTAAGTACGCATCGAGATCGAGGGACCCAGGCCATCCTCCTCCCTTTCCCTGTAGATAGGCTTCTTCGATGTGCTTGCTCCTTTGTTTTCTCTTTTGGAGGAGATAAAAAACGGAGGCATCAAATACGAAGCCGGCCAGGTAGTGGTGCCAACTCACCTCCTCGCCTCCATCCAGATGCATGCGAAATGCCAAGATAAAAGAACAGCAGCAAATTCACTCACTGTGGTTTCCTGGCCTGGCTAAGGGCGGATCTAACCGATTAATTGTTAGTTTGAACTAATAATTAATCGACTAATTTTTAGTTCGTTATTTATTTAAAGAAAAGACTAATTATTAGTTTATAATTCAATAAAATATCTGTTTTACCTCTGATTAATTATTAGTTTATATATGTTTAGATCCATAAATAATTATTAGATCATTAGTTGTATTTCTCGTCATATATTTAAATTTTGTACAGTTTTTTCCTCATTTTCGCAAGTTTACTTTCGCGATTTATTTTAACAGAAATATACTATAGTGTAATCAGAGTAACATAATAAATCAATTAATTAACAAAAAATAATTGAGAAAATGATCTATCATCTATCCAGTTATAACCATTAATTAAAAAAATAATACATGGAAAGAAAGAGGAGGCGACGATGACATATGGACAAAGCTTCATGTTTCTCATTCTGATTCAATAGTTTCATTGTTAAAAATTAATGGTATTTTAGGTTTTTTATTGTATCCACAAATTGTTAGTCGCAATTAGTCATTTGTTTTAGTCGCAATTAGTTTTTATTAGTACATTTGGATCGACTAATTGAAAAATAATTAGACCTGTTTGGATCCGACCGACTAATTGTTAGTCCGAACTAATAATTAGTCAACTAATTATTATTCTATTGCCTGTTTGGAGGAAAGACTAATTGTTAGTTCATCTTTCAATAAAATCTCTGTTTTGCCTCTGATTAATTATTAGTTCACATATGTTTAGATCCATGACTAACAATTAGGCCATTAGTTGTATTTCCCGTTATATATTTAAATTTTGTACAATTTGTTTCGCCACTTTATCAAATTTAATTCAGACATTTATTTAACACAAATAAACTATAGTGTCAGAGCGACATAATGAATCAATTATTTGACACAAATAGTTGAAAAAAATTTGGTCTATCATCTATGGCTACAATACAACTGCTAAGTACAGTGTAAAAATTCTTTCTTGCCCGACAACTGCAAGCCAGCCACGCTCTCTATCTTACCGCTAAGCACAGTACCATGCAAACCACTACTACACTCCAAGGTCTCTGACCTTGCGCATGCTCCAAAACCAACACCAAAGAGGCCTCAACTCTGCTGACAACAGGACTAAGCAGCCGACGCTTTAGACTCCTCCATCATCCAACTCTGGAGCTCAATTTGAAGACTGAACTAAGCCCTAACTAACTGCTCAGATAGACTCTAACTAGCACAGACCACAGGAACTATTAACAGAGTTTACTGACAACAACAAGCTAACCACTTCTGCTCTAATCCGGCAAGCAAAACAATTTAAAAAGATGTTCAAACACACAGCCGCATGAAGTAACACAAATAGTTAGAAAAAATTGGTCCATCATCAATGGCTACAATAAAACTACTTAAAGTGTAAAAATTCTTTTAAAATTTAATACAACATCACAAAGAGATTTGAAACAACAAAAAGGAAGTACTTTAATACTTATACATTTCGCTAGTTTCAATCAATACCGCATAGCGCTCAAACCATCTGCAATACTATCACGAAATGCATTCATGTCTCTATCTTCATCTCCTAAATTATTGTTTGAACCACCTACTAATGATTTCAAAAGAGGCAAATAATTGTCATCACTATCAAACTTGTCAAAGTCCGCATCCGCAATTGCACTCTCTCGAATGAAGTTACGAAGGGCCATGCATGCAAGTATTATTTTGCTTTACTTTAGCTGCACATAACTCCGTAAATGTAATAGAATCCTCCACTTCATTTTCAACACTTCAAAAGAGTGCTCAATGAAGTTACGAAGAGATGAATATGCATAGTTGAATACTTCTTTCTTTCTTCTTGGTCTTGGTCCTTGTCCATATTCTGGTAGATGATACTTGTTTCTTTGTATGGGGCAAGATAACCCACTCGATTAGGATAACTTGAATCTACCAAATATAATTTTCCTACACCAAAACATACGAGAAATAAATGGACAAAATATAAAATATGACTATCAAAAATCAAACAATTATGATAAAACAACAATTACTAACTTTGTGGTGGGAGTGGAAAGTAAGGCATCAATGAAAACTCTCATGTCATAAACTGATCTAGCCCATCCCGCAACAACAAATGTAAACCTCACATCAAAATCGCATATAGCCAAAACATTTTGAGTTGTGTACCCATGGCATCTTACATGTTGAACAACCTTATCATTTGGCACGACAACACCTATATATGTTCCATCTATAGCTCTAATGCAATTATCAAAAAATGGTGAAAACCGAGGTCCTTGTACTCTCGCATGCGCGGCTCGAAATTCTGGATCTCTTGGCTTGATAATATCTATTTACAGTAGATACACACTACTCAAGACTTCAAATTTTTGACTAATCGTCTCTGTTGACCTTCCAAAACGGTTCTTAGCTTGCCGTACTAATTGAGAGGCACCAATCATCCACAAAAACATGGCTAGCGCCTCTAAAAAAGACATCTTCTTTGATGATTTCAAACCATAAGAAGCGACTAGCAAATCATGAAGTATTTCAAATAATACACTATTCATTCTAAACATGTTGAAGCATTCTGTTGGATTATTTAGGGTTTTTGTAACCCAATCATATCCTTTCTCCTGAAGTTGCCTCGGTGGAGCTTTGTTCATGTAAGATTCATAGTAAAATACACCAAGCATGCATGTAAGAATACACTTACTTTTCTTGAACCTCAAATGTTCTAATGCTAGCTGAACTATCTCATCTTCATCACAATCTGAACCATAATTGACCTACAACATTAAAAAATAGGTCAGACCCATTGACGAACAGATGTATGTAACCAAACAATCATAAGTGACAATCCAACAACCATTTAAATATAAATGATTTCACTCCATATATTTCCATTAATTAACACAAGCCAACTGTATTGCTAAAGCGATAAAATAACATAAATTATATAGACTACTCAACTATTACATAAAACTTGTCAAATAACTGCTAATACATATTTTTAAGTCGGCACCATCTCTTCTACCACACCAGCCTTGCTTTTTTGTGCTTATGTTGCAAAAGAACTCACGATGCTCCGCCTTTACGAACAACTGTCCAGCCATGAAATATTCAACACTATCTTTGGTAGCACCACATTCCACAATAAGTCTTTGTGCTTTCCTCATAGACTCCGCCATCTGATCTACTTGACTTTGTGCCCTTTTCACGGACTCCTCCATTATCTTTTGTGATGCTGCGCTGTCTGCCTTTTCACAGACTCGATGTGGCAGCATGGACTGATTTCATCCTCGATGATGGCCCGTGACATGTTGATCATCGGCCCCATCTGTGCTGGTTCCTTGTAGCAACTCTTGATACGCGGCCATATGGGGCAATTTGTTGGCTTGAGAGTTAAAGTCGAAGTCACCTGATCAGTGTTGAAGAGATGTTTCTTGACCTGCAGTGAAATGCTCAACATCACGGAAGAACTCCATGCCGTTATTGGGAACGGATCCACTGTCATTGACATTGACTTGAGAGTTGTTATCTTCTCTTAGTGGAGAATTCATTTTCAAACAATCACACAGGGCTGCATCACATATAAACATATATCAGAAACCTCGTCAACCAAATATGATTACATAATTAAATTGCCACACCATCCACACTATCCCGATGCAATATCTCTTCTCTAAATGAATTTTACCTGGAACTCCTGGTAAGCAGGTTGGGCGGGCCGTGAGGCGGCACTGTGCGAGAGCGAGGCACTGCACGGGGGGTGAGCAAGGTTCCGCACACGACACACAGGGCGAGAACGGTGGGGGTGAGGCAGCGCTGGACACGGCACACAGAGCAGGGCGGGCAGGGCACGTCGGGCAGGGCAGGGCGAGGCGTGAGGCGGCGCTAGGCGGAAACGAGGGGCGGGCACGGCGTGGGGCGCGGACGTCAGGTGGGCACTGCACAGGGCACGGCAGAGAGGGGAGAGCGCGGCATGTGGAACGGCCTCGAGGGGCAAGCTTGCCGTGAGGCACGGTGCGGGAGCGGGCCACGGCGCGAGCGTGATGCAGTAGTGCAAAGGAACAGACGAGTTCCGGCGGGTTGACGGGCTAGGCTTAAGAAAAACCGGTGTTGAAGATTATATATATAGACGAGTTTCCGAATTGTTTTTGTTGACACGAGTTAGATTCCGAGTTGGAATCCAAATAAAAGATTGATTCCGATTTAGAACTAGATAAAAAGTATAGGTAATTTAGATTTTGCTCTTTAATTACAAATTGTTAGTCCCTATTAGTCCCTCTGAACAGACTAATAGGAAAATAATTAGTTCATGAATGGACTAATAATTAGTCTCTATATTAGTCTACCCGTTTGAGGACAAAAAGACTACTTTTTAGTCGCAAACAATTAGTCTTTTGATCAAACATGGCTTTAGTCCGTTGATGGACTAAAAATTAGCCCCCCATTAGTCCGTCTGTTTGTAAAAAATTGATTAATTTTTCGTTGACAATTAGTCGGCCGGATTCAAATAGTTCCTAATTTCAACAGCCTTTTTACTTATTACCTGCCGTAATTAATCTCTGGTAAAAAATTTTTTGGGTGAATCTGATTATCAGGGCTCTGCTTCTGTTGAAGAGGTTTAGGATCCAAGCCCTCGTGCTTAAACTAAATCAGTACTACCACTGGCTGTAAATTATAGAACTACAAATAAGCTAATCATCTCTGTACGATCGTCAATAATAAAATTACAAAAATATGGAGGGAGTACTTCTGGAACTTTTTTAAAGCAACCTCGCCGTGCAAACATTCCCAGAGACTGCAAATTGTAATGCGTTCTTTCCGGTCAGTTTTCTCCCGTTTCCCTGCGTGGTATAAGCTGGGACCTCTGGTCCGCGTTGAGAGAAATCGCAGCAGTTCAGTTTGTTCTCCCTGTGTGCCATCAGATAAACTTGTCTGAGCTTCATGTCCACCGATAAATGCAGATGATGAGTAAGAAAATGCTAGTTAGATATATGTTATTATAATTTTTTAAGTTTAAAAATATACCACCGTTGTGTCACTTACAAATAGAACTCTGCGAGTGGATGACACGTAATACAGAATGACATATTTCAAATTTTAAAAAATTATAATACCATCCACCAAATTAATCCAGTAAAGAACCCACACAAAACCAGAATTTGAACGAACAGTCCCAAATTCATTCACCGTTGGTTGCTTACTATTTACTCGATTGGTTGGGGGGTTGCGAGTGCTGACACGGTGACACCACGGCGACTACGCCGTGACGCTCGCGACGCTGCGCTGCGTGCGCTCTCGTGTTCTCTCTCTCACAAGAGACAACGAAGGGGTTAGTCAGACGCCACGCCACGCTCGCCGCAGAGCACGAGCTCAGGCTGTTCAGGTTTCGGCGTGAACCTGAACGCGCGATCCGCCGTGTCCGGTGTCCCGTCAGAAAGAGCCCAGGAGTCCAACGAACCGTGAGACATGCCTGTTACCCGTATCACTTCGTACCTCTCGGTTACGTGGACGGCGCTGGTCAAACCTCGGTTGGTCGACACCGAGACATGCAAACGTTCGGTGTCGCTGTGTCTGCGCACGGGTCAAAGCCTCAAGGGGCCCTGTTGCCGTCGACCTGTTCGACCGTTGTCCACTCCTCCGGACAAATTTGCGGACGGGATAACCCGGCCCCTGTCAGCAGGAACCTTCCAGCGATCGAAACGCGCCGGATGGTTCATCGTGCCCAGCCCACGGGGAAGTACTACCTCCGTCGCATTTTAAAGAGTTTGTATTTGTTTAAAAATATAAAAATTTAGATAGTGTAAACACAATAAATAAAAAGTGATTAGATGAGTGAGAAAGTTATATGTGTGTTAAAAATAAAGGTACAATAATTTTTTTGTTTGATTTTTATTTGATATTGAGAAATGTACAAATACTTACATTCTTGACCGAGAAAGTAGTACACAACAAAAAAAAAAAAACCTCAAAAGTTTTTTTTTCCTTTTGAGAAAGAAGAGGAGGAAGAGAACCAAGCATGAGTCTCAGGGTCCCACCGTGACGTGCTGCTGATTAGATGGGTGGATATGGTGTCCATCCAACACATGCGTGTAGAGAATTGGAGAGCGTACCATTAGATTAGGGGCATCGCAGTTTGCTGGGGGTGGGTTGTGTTAGGCTGTTGGCTCGTTTTCTCTCTTTTCTCTGGTAAGCAGAGAGGGAGCTGTGTTTACCTCGCGCGCCGCGTCGGGTCCCATGTTACACGCCTCGCTTTTGTGTTGTCGTCTCGGCTCCTGGTGCTGCTGGATCTGAAGTCCGAATCCAACCAGCGAACCTGACGAACTCATCCACGCTCCCAGCCTGTGTCCCGTCCGCACCGTCTGCGCTGCGCTGCTATCCCGCCGCGCACCAGCATCTTTATTCGTCAGCGAGGCCGGAGCACGCTAGCCAGATCCAATCCAACAAGAAATCCTACGCAAGTCAACTACTGGTTCGGTGTGTTTTCGTCACACCAAACAAACCATTAATTGTGTGCGCGCGCGCTACCGGTTTTCATCACTGGCATACACTCCTGCTACGCTACAAAGGACGGTGATGTCAACCACCACCGCGGAGCACAAGAAGTTTCGTTCTCCCTTCCATCGCCGGTGCCGCTGGCCTCACGCACGACGCAGTGTTTGGACTGTTGGCCAGGTCCTCTGGACTGGAGGACGCAGCACAGCAGACCTGAATGCATGAACTGAAACGAGAACAAACAAGTCGTAATCAAGGCCTGCCGACCAAATTCTAACCCATAATAATGATGGACCGACCGGCAGGATGCCGCTTGAAGAAGGTGATAGACAGGGCAAATGGTGGACTTGAGTAGTAGTTAGCTGGTAGGGCCGAGGGGTTCCCGGTCAAGTACCGCTGCTAATGATGCTCTTGCTTTCGGTTGCTGGACCATGGAGCCGCCCATGACCTCTCACTGTCCTAGATCACCTAGCCGACCACGTCCGTTCCGGTGATCTCATCTTGCGCTCTTTGGACTTGCAATTGTAGTGTGCAGGACATCACGGATGTGGCCCAGTCTGCCGCCGATCATGCGGCGGGAAGCAAAGGGTGCAGCGGGTAGATACATGTACGAAATGGAACTAGTGCTAGGTCCAATAGAACAAGTAGTGAGATAAAAGGTTAATATGCATCCCTGTTCAGTTGTAGAGTACAGTATTTCCTATCCAGTTCTATCTATCAGCTATGAAGAAAACGATCTGGGAAGGACCTCTATCATGGGGAAGTTAAAACTTTCTTGCTAGAAAGTGTTACATTTTTTTCCCTGAAATAGCGCTACCGTAAAAGCTGTGGCTGGGACCGGATCTGGGGAGTATTGCACCTAGATTTTACAGGTGGCAATGCAATGCCAAGACCTAAGATAGATCACATATCGCAGAAGCTGACTGCGAATCTTCCCTGTTGGCAGTTAGTGTTCCTGTGGCAGAAATCTGTGTGTCTTCAGGGACAACCGGGCCAATTCAGTGAAAGAATATCTGGATCCCGCATGTTCCCATGTGCAAACACCTTGGGTTCTTTCACCTGTAGCAAATGTGCAGGCAAAGAGAGATATAGTAAGTCATTGAGTGAACAAGATACGCATCTGAAGATTTTGTCATAGTTATTGCAAGTTCCCAGATGAAGCCATTTTGTCATGTTGAGCTAGTTAGCGTACCAGAGAAAGTGGGGGAATGCTTGGTTGAAGTTTTACTCTGGAGAATCCGTCCACAGCAAACAAGCACTTGTAGCCACTGATGGAGCGGTGTTCACTGATTCATATGTCCAAAATAAGAGATTAAAACATCACAACGTGAAAATCGCATCAAGTATACCCAAAGGACAGAAGTTGCTCGAGCATTCAAAGACTGGTCCAAAACGATCACATAAACAATTTTAATAATTTGAAACTCACTTCAGTAGATAGGTGAAATTTCTTTTCTGAAAATCTTCAATGGGGATTTCTTCCTCCTTAGAGTATCTGCCCATGAACAAAAGCAAGATTAAACCAAAAACAAAAGTAAAAAAAAAAAAATAAAGGATTAAACCTTAGGACCATTGCTATCAAAATAAAGAAATAAGCACATAAAAAAAACACAAACAAACATGACAACAAATATCGGTCCATGAATCCACCATTAATGAATATAAAACCATCAATCTGAACATCTGCAATAGCTCTGACTTCCAAATATAAGATCGAATATATAAGTATACAAGATATTTCCAGATACAAGATATAGTGCACAAGTATTTCCAAATATAGGCAAATATTTTCAAATATAAGAAATAGTATGCAGATACATCCAGACAATCTGATATCATTTAAAATGAAGAAAACTTAAATGTGGGACCAGCATCACGTTCAATCTCTTTACCATAAAGAATTTGTGCAACTCCACATTGCTCAATACTCGCATTCTTTTTATAGCTTATGCTCGGGCAAAACAAATAACACCTACTGCCTATATATAGCGCTTTCTGTGCCCGAGTTCAGAACAAAATGTGATGCCACAACATATATACAGGATTACTGGCAAAACGTCTACAATAAACAGAAAGTATGAAACATCTTTGCTGGAGCATATAAGCAAATGTATCTTGTGAGCATATTCTAGTGGAACTCGCAGGTGTAGTTGCTAAATATAGTGTAAGTATAGTTGGCAAAAGAAAGTTACAACATAAGATTATGCTAGCCAGGAAGTAGCAGAGGCATTGGAGGCATTGCTTGATTCAGTCCTTCAATAATTGCATCTTACAACAACCGCACGTGGGAGAATGCTTCTAAAATTAATAGAGGATTAAGTTTGGCATGATACTCCATAATCCATACTCAACATCCAAAAGGAAAAAAAATAATGGACTGGTTAAATTAACTGATAAAACAAAGACAATTTTTTCTTGATAAGCACTGATGGCATAATATCGCACCTCCAAGGATATTCATTTTCACAGAAACGAGAAATCCCACTCATTGCAGTGAAGGCATCAATATGAACCATCTTTTCCTTCAACGAAGAATCTAGTAACAGGAATGCAAAGATCAATGGCAAGTGGTTTCTGTAAACAAAGGCCACCTAGTAGACAAAATGCTGCTACCTAGTATCAAATATACCCCATAGTAAAAGTATAGGCCACTAATAGTAAACAGCTGGTCAATTTGTCCCACCCCCAAAATATCATAGGCGCTCACCAGCTGCATGTAAAGCCTTAAGAGCATAGCCGCCAGGATAATTGTTGTAGGATGCCATGAATGTCACTCCTGAGTATGCTAGACTACAGGAATCATACATGAGTTTATCAATATTATCAATATTAAAATATGTTATGCTAGTAAGAAATAGTAGGTCATCACCATCATGCAGAATTACTCTACCTGACAAGAACAGCACCAAACATGAGAATATAAAGTAAATTCCATCCAGTTTTCTTTCTGTTATTATATCTGGAATGATGAACATAAATATTCATTAAATCAAACCAAATGAAGTGGAAAATGAGATGTAAAAATGATGCATCCATTTTCTCAGCTTGATTTTTTCATGAATAAAGACAATAAGAACTAGCTAAGATAGCAACTGTTATGCTTACATTCTGCTTGCTGCAAGTGAAGCAGACACATTAAACATGGGAATTGAACCAATTATGAAACGAAGCTCCTGAAACATAAGAGATACTAGTCAATCTGTGATATTCATCTGTCCTTCAGATCCAAGTATCATATTATGATGCAGAGCTGCAGACCAACCTTATGTGGAAGTTTTGAATAGAGCACAACAAATAAGAAGACTGGAACCATGTATGGGACTATCCTTCTATCAAGAAAAGCACCAACCTAAAATTGAACAAAAAGTCTTCATTAGGCTTCCCCAATAAAAATTTAACCACAAAATCAATCAGTTAGTTGCGTAAACTATACATCAAATCTTAAACATTGCATCACAAACAAGTCAGAGCTAACTCAAACAAGTATTAATACTGAAGTGCCTCAGTAAGCTAATTAAATAAATGACTAAAAACTAAGTAATTTAGTAGATTCAGAAGATCCTCCCTTATCATCTATCAAACAAATCTATGTTGACCCTTTCATAAGGGCTAGTTTGACTATTTGAGGTTGCTGTACAACTTGTACTATGGTATTGTTATTTGAATCTTGGCTAGTACTAGTTCAATTTTGTTGTTTCAGCTCCACAAAGATACCCTCAGTTAACTACTACATTCAACTTTACGTGCTTCTGAAATGCCACCACAATGCAAATCATGAATTAAGGTATTAATATATCATTATAACATTATTACTTCATCAAATTTGAAACTAATATGAAGCAAACCTGGACAAGAGAAGTGTTTTTTTTCCTGTCATATTTACTATCCTTGAGTTTATAGTTTAAAGGCAACGTCGATTCTACATCAAAAGTGACCAGTATAATAGAAAAGGACAGGATATGAAACATGGCTCAACCATTGTCGTTGAGGTCACTCAAAATCAAATGGCAGGTAATATTTTCATTGTTACCAGATAAAAAAAATCATTATCACGTCCTTGCATCTATGCCTTACCATGCAAAGAGGGTAAGCAACAAGCATGGAACGTGGAAGTGCTGAAGTGAAGTACCAATGAATCGAATGTGTCTTAAGCAAAAGTTATGGATAACAGAGGTAGCCATGTATGTCCACATAAATGAGTAAATATTTAAGAAAGATTATGTGTACTTTTTTAAAAGTATAAAGGATACACCCCATTCTGAACTCTGGTTCAAAACTGAATTAAACCAGAGAACTTCAAATTCTGGCCACAGGATTCGACGCCACATTATTGAATCAATTAGGACCGTAAATCCTGGAAAGCAAATCAGCAAAACAAAATAATGTAAATATTCACATGAAATTCCATAGGAGTAAGAGATTACAGAAAGTTGCACGAAGAAACATACCGATGCATATAAGGGCAGTACTTACACCATACTTCACTGCTTCCAACAGAGAAACAGACCTGCTCTGTCATGGCAGACCAATTCACATATCAAAGTGATTTAGCCGTCTGCACCAACTGTTAAGAAGTGCGTATATATATAAATATATGGCATATGGGACCATCCCATTGGACACAAAGAGTTGAAATCATTAAAATAGTATAGTGACCCAACAAGTTCAAGATCATTGCAACATGTGGCATGTCATTTTAAGAAATTCTGATTGTATTGACAACTTCAATGCAGTGAACTAAGTATTTTTAGTAGAAGAAGTTGCTGCTGCTGTTGTTGTTGTGAGGAATGCAAGGAACTAAGTTCGGTAGGGCAGAAACTTACCATCAAAAGTACAAGCCCAATTGAGCCAAGAAGCAGAATCATATCACACCTAAAAATAACTGCGGCAACAATCTGTGAAAAAATGAGAATTGCTTATAGTGGTATAATTCACCAGCATCACTATGTTTCAGTACATAGTATAGTAAACAAAATGGTTACTGAACCAAAAGCAATGAACAAAGGATTAAAGCTTGCAATTATGTCAAACATGCCATGGACAGAACTTCAAATCAATGCATTTTGTTTTGGTGCTCTAACTCAAATATTAAAAATCACAATCTACATGATTAAATTGGGAAATAATTAATCAGTAATCTTTAGAAAAATGAGAAACAACAGGATTTAAAAAGTGAATTTAACCTAAAGAAACTAACAAAAGGCATACCAGGGCCTGTAATGTGCATATGTAGCTTCCCTTAAACCAGAAAGAGTATGCCAAGTTAACTGCATGCACAAGCCTTATGGATGAGATGTATAGCATTTCTGTAAATGCCTAGCCAGCTTTGAAATGTTACAAGATCTTCATAAAATTACGTGAAAGTAGTTTTTTATTTAATTTATATAGCAAACTCACCTAAAACTAAAGCAAATATATTTGGAAGCGGCCGACTTGAGTAGAAAAGCAAATGAAACTGAATAGCAGTTAATAATACAAAGAATGCTTCTGCTTGATTACTGAACTTCTTTTTTACCTGCTTGATAGAATATCAGGAAATTGAAGCATGCTATTCAGAAATAAAAGCACAAGAAGCCAATATAGATTAATCAAGCATATACCATAATGGAAAAAACTACCTAGTTAAAACAAGACCACAACATTGTTGCATGCATGTGCCAGACAAGTAAACAACGAATCATAGCTTTTTGAATACATTATTCACTAATGTCATCTCTAAGATTAAAAGGCTACATCAATCTTAATTAATTTGGCTCATGATACAAATAACAAAAGGATCACAACATATTTCACTCAGGGATAAATGCCAGCCTACTCCATAATCTGTTTAAATTTCTCACATTCAAGATTCATTTAGTAATCTTGATTTGTTTTTGTATAGGACGTATTCATGCCTGTTGAAAGAAAACTAATACATCTCAATTTATTCATGTCATTAATTATCAGTATATGTATACCATTATATTTTTAGTGTATGCTAATAATACCAGAATGCAACAATCATAAGCAAGCATTCACAGCTTCCAGTGTCCTAGGTAGAGTGAGAGATGGAGAGCATACCTGAATTCGGAGAAATCTCAAGCTCATCAAAGTAACACAACCCAATAGTAACCGAACTACAAAAACCAACAGGAAGCCTATCAGTTTTCCAAAACTACATCATGGAAAAGCCACAGATCATAAAGAAAATATCCAAGGGAGATGAATTGAGCTTTCGTAATACCTGTGAGAAGGCCATAAAACTTTGGAACATGGAATAAATGCATCATAAAAACTGCAGGTGATGAGAAAATAGAGATAACAAAGGCTCCTGAAAAACATATAGACAGTATATAATGTTAGTGTTTCATATAAAGACAAAGAGTCCCCAATTGAAGAACCAAGCAATGATGGCATGATAACTGACTTGTCAGGCCGAGTAATGGCCCATTTGAGGAAATATTATTTCATAGTAATGAACATGGATTTCATGCCAACATGAGTTTTACCTATAAATGTTCGAGGAACAACACCAGGAAATTCTAAATGGTCATACTGCATAGAACAAGAAAAATGCACTGTATAAAATTGATTTATAAATATCAACCATATTACATCAAATCAAATTCGGAGAGAAAGCAATAGCAGTGTTACCTTCTCAATGTGATAGGTGTGATAAAGAATATCATGCATGGCCTACAAAACACATGAATCGTATGGTTAGCTCAAGCACCAGAAATGCAAGATGTTAAAAGTGCACCCTGAAGCCATGAATCAGTGCCCGCAATATAAATAATATGTTTATACCAAATCCTTCCAACAACATATAAAGCACTGACTCACTGGAACACATCATATCTGTGAAAAGTTAAACTTTTCCTTGTAAAAAAAAATTGGGGCTTTTGAGTTACAATATGCTGGCTGTATAAAAGAGTCACGGAATGAAATTTTGACAAAAGAAAAAACTCGATATTTGCACAACATATGTAAATACGGTAAGTGCTAATGATAAAGCGCTCCAGCCTACTTGCGCGAATCATCTGCAACCACACTGAAATCGAAAATTCCTATTTCTCGAGCGACGTACAGCATTCCATCAGCACGGCAGCGGCGTGGGGTTATGTCTCGGGGTTAATCAGCCAACCCAGAACACCGAACGCTTCACTGATGCAGGTGCAGCAAGGCTACTGCGACCGAACGTCGATGCGGTGCGCAAGGAAGGCGGACAGGCAGAGAGGGAGAGGAGAGGAGACCGGAACCTGCACGTTGAAGCTCTCCTCCACCTTGGTGTAGGGCGCCATGACGGCGTAGAACGCGGCGATCGATCCGAGCAACAGGTCCCACCCCCACGCTGCGAGCCAGTCGCCGGCGGCAGCGGCCGACTTGGCTCGTGGCATCGGCCACAGCGTAGTGTGGACTCGAGGGGTGGGGGGGCAGCGGTTGGAGGATCCGGCGCTCCGTCAGAGAGGGAGGGATCCCGGCGGCGTCGAGCTCAGAAGCAGACAGCTCGGCGGAGTCGCGTGCCGGAGAGATGAAGGCCAGTCAGTGGCAGGCAGGCCGTTTGGCCCATTGAGGGGAGACAAGGACCGGCCCAATAGATTAATCGGTCCAGTTAGACTAGGCCATGGTGGGCCGCGCTTGTTGCAGCTGCCGTGGCTAATCCGATCAGTTTCAGGCCCACTTGCAGTTGCAGCTGCACTGCGATGGATCCGCTTACAGAAACGGCTTAGCCAAACTAGGACTGCGATTTATACATTCCCGATGAACACACGAACATGTGAAATTGTTAATGGAAGCTCGTTTTGCTGAGAGCTAGCGTTCGTTCGGTCGTCGCAGCAACTGCAGATCGGGGTCGTGCGAATTTGCAGTCTCGGAATCATTAGCGGCTGGACGCCTGGTGAACATGGAGCAGGTTCTCGTCAGATTTGTTGGGGGCCTTGGGGCTGCAACTGCGATTAACCAGCAGGTAAAATTTCTGCAGATGTTCATTCACAGGCGCGTCCACCTCTTTAGTAGGGAACAGTACAGAGTAGTAAACATTATCATTCTTACATCTCTATCATACGCGGAGGGGCATGCCGTGATCGAGAGATCTAGCTAATTAGAGGGAGGTGAACGCGCAGCTGCCGGTGTGGTCGGTTCCGTCGACGCCGTCGTCGCTGCGGGTGTGATTGTGGCGGCCCTCGTAGGTGGTGATCACCATGCGGCAGTCCTCCGACAGCCGCTCCACACGCTTCTTCACACGGCAGTTGCTGTGGGTGCACCGGTAGTAGCTCCTGTTTACACGGGATGCAAATCAACACAAAGTTATCAGCCAACTGAGCCACGGCGAACTTGTTGAAAAAAGCATAGTACCGTGTAAAGTGTAAACCTTCTTCATCTTGATTAATTGCAACAGATAAGGGACTCCTCATGTTTTCATCATATGTATATATATAAAAGTTTCATATGACTACTTTTATGAGTTCAGATATAATAAGTGGTACTTAACCATGTCAAGTGGTACTTATATTTTTAGAATCCATTGTGCTAAAAAAGAAAACAAAAAATCAGATTCAAAGATTTACTATGATAAATTCTGCAATAAGCTTCTTCTCAGTCTAATAGTTTTTGGAGCAGCAAAAGAATATGTGGCATAGCATTCATCTGAAATCAAAAGGCTACACAGTTTTTAACAGAATTTCCATTGTGCAAGTGCAAGTATAGATTCAGGCCGGCTAGGTGCTTAGGTCTACATATTATTGTTCTCTCTGGGGAAGAAAACAAATGAAACATATATACATCATCGATTTGGAATGTCAAGATACTACGTGCCAACAATCATGGACAAGCTGCCTTGCTTTTCCTACGGTCCATTGAGTGCCTGAAGAAGCGTTCTAATCTGAAAATGTATGCGACATTAAGGAGTTGCAGCAAGAATTTCCTAGAGTAGATCGATTGCCATTGGAGAGCGGCAGGAAGATTGCGTTCTAAAAGGGGGCATCAGGGTTAGCATATTTTCGCCTTTTGCGTATGAAGTATGAACACACGGAAGTATACGTACCTTGGATGAAGGCTGTTCTTGACAACCTTCTGGCCGTACTTCCTCCACCTGTAGCCGTCGTCCAGCACATCCACGTCGCTCTTGGTCTGGAAGCAGAACCTGGGCTCCCTCATCTTCCTCCTCACCTTCATCGTCCTCCCTTTGTCCGCCGTCGGAGCTGGCGCCCCCGTCCACCTACCCAATCCATCACCACACAAGTGTATGCCCAATCAGTTCAGCGCTCAAACCGTATCCGACACCAACATATAAAGAAACCCTAATAGTCGATCAAACGCATCACACGTACTGCTACTCCCATATACTCCTTTTTCTTATACTCTTTTGTTCTTAAATTGACATCATGGCAACTTTAACTATTCATTTTATTAAAAAAATTTGTTTGAATATGTAAAATTTTAAATTGTGATTCAAATAACTTTAATAATAAATCAAATTATATCAAAATATATAAAATTTATTAAATTTTTTTAATAAAATGAATAGTTAAAGTTATTTAAAAATCAACGGCGACATCAATTTAAAAAACGGAGAGAGTATATTTCTTTTAGAATCAATACTTAAGTTAATAACGACGTGGTCATACCATGAACCTGTGCCCTGACATGTGGTGGCGGCGAGGTTACCAGCGCTCTCGCCGCCGGCTTTCGTTGCCGAGGTGCCCACCTGCGAAAACGAAGACTACACAGTAAGGACTGATGACCATCGGTCCCAGAGTAGCACATATCCTGGAGCGCGTCATTTACCTCGATGGCGTCTAGCGTCGCAAAACCAGTGGGCTTGTCGCCGGGGGCGGCGCTGGTGGGGCAGAACGGGATGCCGGGAAGAAGCAGAGGGTACGTGTTGCCGCCGTGGTTGTCCGGCGAAGAAAGCATCACGTCATGGTTCCCGGCTTGTTCGTGGACCAACGGCATCTGCAGAAGCTTGTTCTCGTTCGGCAACGAAGCAAGCTGGGGAGTCGAAGCGCATGGACTGAGCCCGTAGAGGCTAGGAATGCACGTCTCCAACTGGCTGCTCCCCTCCATGCGCGCATATAACATGATCGTTCGAGGTGTTGGCAGTGATGATGGATGGGTGGATGGATCAAAGTGGTCTTGCGACACGAGTGAGATGCCGAGTAAGATTTCTGTCTCTAGGTTAAAAAGAAGTGGTGGCCTGGTGGGCAAGGTCGGGTAGCTAGCTGGACAGTAGCCCCAGCTGGGGATTCCTGGACAGGACAGGCCCTATAAAGAGCCTTTTGCTCAGATGGCGGTGTGACGGCAGGACACTTCATTCTGTAGCGGCGCTGTACACCTTGCTAGTGCTTGCAGATTCATCATCGTCTCATGCTTTTTAAGATACTGTACTATGTCTTGAGCTCTTGATGCTACTATAGCAACAAACAAAGGTTGTCCATTTCTACGTGCTTTCCTACCACGCGTATACTCGGGGAATTCTCTTCTGTGCCACCAAAAACCTTTAATAACTAATATGCCATCGGTGTATATATGGCATGTACAGCCCATCACAATCACTGACAGTGACATCGTAAGAGTTTTGTATTAGAGATTTTCCCTGTATAATCAAAATTTGTGTGTACGTACCCCTCCCTACATCACACCATAATGACCCATGCCACCCCCGTTGAACCGCCCCTTGCAATAGCTTTGATCCAGTCATCTTGTATGTTGGCATGTTATTTGAAATGCATATTAATCAACATTTTTGCCCACCCACAACACGGTGCTCTGATTTTATGTCCGTTATAGTGTAGAACGTTGCCGAAGAATGGACCAGTATGGGGATAGGCCCACCCGTCAACGATGGGTCCGCTATCTGTCGCTCATTAGAGGTAACCAGATGTGCCAGTACCCACAACACCACATGAACCTATCCGCAAAATAATGGCATCTGAACAAGCCAATTGTCTTGTGGGTGTGTTATTTCTGACATCCCAAAATTCCTACTCCAACTCGACATCTTTGCAACATTCTTCGTCCTTCTTACAGTCACTACCTAGTACCTACCGCCGTCTTATGACCCATGGAACAATGGTTGTCTCGGTATCTTGCCTATCGTCTCCGTCTAAGTCGTTGGGTGGTAGGGAGTGGCTCATGCAAATTGTAAAATATTTTAGGTTTATAAAAAGCTAATTCATCAGTTATATATGTAGAGTATCATTGTAGAAGAGGACGATGCATATACACCAACCATATGCAACATATATAGGAATTACTATACTGACGCTTAAGATGCAATGAAAGAATCATAATTTCTCAGCTGTTGATCTTAAGGGTGTCCTAGATATATGGATGATACTATGCAATAGCGTGGTCCATATTTTGTTTTTAAATCACTGCCACGAAAAATCAAACTCGAATAATTAACCTCCTAGTAGAAGATATGAGAAAAAGACGTCATTTCCCTTATTCAACACCTTGAGTACTAGCTAGCATATGATCATAGGTGGCTGTCAAAGTGAGATATTGCAAGAGCACCACAGGTTGTCTGTAACAAAAATCATTTCCGCGGCAGCTTTAGGTGCTATTTTCAACAGAACTTCTTCCCCCACTTTGAGCAAAAAAACGTTCATGAAGAGCATATGCTACATACTGCAGCGCGCTCGATTAACCCGGGTAGTACAAGGATGAAGTGATCGTACCTTTTATTCACTGAAATTGCTCAATTATTGTGGGACATCCCCCTAAAAGGCCTGGCCAGACTCCACCCTTTCCTTGAGTTATCAATCACAGCTCAGCAGTTATTTCTGTTCATTTTTATAAATCATTTTAGATTCAAATTTTATTTTTAATATTTGTTATTCTCGCTTTTAATATAATTTTCTTTCTAATATACTTTCTCCTTAGTCAATAAATTTATGTCTTTATTTCTTTCCTCCCAGTTTCATGTGTATCATAATTTTCAATTCTCCATAATTCTTATGTCAAAGCTACAATAGCTTATTAAAAGTGAATGGAGAGAGTATTACAACTTTGTTGGATGTATCCGCACAAGACGTGTACATGCTTGCTAATACAACATGGGTATTATGACTGACACAATTACTAAATGCTCAGTAGAAATCGCATGTGCACAGTTCTCGTTGGCAGCAGTACATATTATGAAATTACGGAGAAGTGGGAAATGAATACTAAATTATGTAAGTGATACAGAGATATATTAGAAAGAGAAAAAAGTTATATTAAAAAAAATAAAAATATTTGACAATCAGAGAGAGTTAGAATAATGCTCATATTTTCGAAATGGAGGGAATAAAAGAGGAAACAGAAGCGAGGCGTTCATGCCAATCACATGCCGTGCAGTGGCGAAGTGGTGGAATGCACACAGACGGTCATGTGCATCATACGCAGCTTGAAAAAACTAGGTGGTTTTACTGATGGCGGGGCAAGTGGTGGGCCTAGGCACAGCCATGACTAACCCCGTAGCGCAGGCTCGCAGCAGCTCTCGCTGCGAGCACCCACACGCCGCTGGTGCATGATGTTTTCAGATAAGCCGCAGCTGAGCCAGCTGCAAGAAAAGCCCCTTCTTCAGGGCCATCCAGTGATCTCCGGCCGTTTGCATAGGCTGTCTTCATATGATCTTCTCTTTCTCTATCCATGATCGCCGGCCCATCTCAATCTCTCTGCGTACGTTGTGATCGCCTGATCGGTGTTACAATAACAGCCAGTGAACTGGAGATCCCAGCGCAGCGATGCGAGATCGTTCATGAATCAGACAGACACTCATCAGAGAGCGAGCATGTGAAGGGCTACTAGCAGCTGTATTGTACTACAGCTCCGGTGGTATCTCCTTTTGCATGGCGTTCCTCGAAAGGAAGAGTACACGAGTGTGAAGATAAACAGGAGTGACGTTGATACAGGGCGAGTATCAAGAACCCTAAGATGAGATCGCTGATGAAGAGGGGAAGCACTAGCTACAAGGCGTACCGGAAACCGAGCGTTTGCCGAGTGTCATAAAACACTCGGTAAAATGTTTGTCGAGTGCTATCTACAGCAAATTCTACTCGGCTTAGCTTGTGATGGACAACAATTGTTTGTCAAATATTTTTTGTCGTGCACTCGGCCGAGTGTTTTATGGACACTCGACAAAAATTGAACGAAAAAAGCATGAAAAAAATTCAAAATAATTTTTTTACTCAGAAGAGGGTCTCACATTTTTCGTACTAACTGGTCGCGACAATTTTTGCAAATCAGTCAGCTGTCGGTTTCCGGATTCGAACCCGTAACCTCCCGCGCGCGCTCCTCTCTAACCACCACACTGTCATTTGTGTAAATTACTTGTTTAAGGCCATAAACAAATTCAAATCAAAAAGTCATCAACTATAAAGTTTTATAACTTTTCGAGATCTACAACTTTTATTTTGGTAGTTTATCCATCCGAGGTCATTTACAAAATTTAAATTTCAAATTTAAAAAATTCAAACGTAGTTTTCGATTAGAAGATGATTTCAAATCAAAATGTTGTCAACTACAAAGTTTCCTAATTTTTTGAGATATACAACTTTTATTTTCGCACTCCGAGGTCGTTTGAAAATTTCAAATTTTGAACTTTGTAATTGAACACTTTTTCATTTTCATTTGAATTAATTTGCTGCTCTAAATATACTTTAAAAAATCGGGTATTTCTTGTTCGCCAAGTGTAAAACAGAAAACACTCAGCAAATAACTGTTTTGCCCAATGAAAAAAAAACACTCAACAAATACCTTGTTTGTCGAGTGTAACAAAAAACACTTGACAAACAAAAAAATTTATCGAGTGCTTTTATTTTGCCCAGTGTTTTTCGCTTAGCTCTCAATAAAAAGTTGTTTGTCGAGTGTTTGAAAAATTACACTCGACAGACCATCTAACACTCGGGCAAACATCCGGTTTCGGTAGCGAGGGGACAGGCAACAGCAGCTAGTTGGTGTTATTGCTTGCATCCAGCAGCATTTTCTTTCGTTTCGCTGATCGATTCTTTGGGCTCCCTCTGGCTCGTCGTTGCGTTCAGAGTCATGGTCATCTTGCGTTCCTGGCAGCAAAAGGGCTATCATTGCTCAGATAGACGACACTGGTGTCCGTTTGCAAGGAGGCACCAAGATCCACCCACCATGCATTTGCATGCCGTTTGCCCTCCACCAAAGAGATCAGCCTACACAACTTCTTGGAGCACGTAGAAAGAGTAGGTGAACGCGACCCATCCAGGTCGGGTCGTGCAAACCTTGGTGGTGGCCTTTTGTATACTGGTGATGCATAGACGTGGGGGCCGATGCTCGGACGCTTTCGGCGCCCCCACACCGGTCGTCGCTGCCGCTGGAGGAACCGCGCCATTCGGTTTCGCTTGCCGTGCCCCTTGTGGAATTGCGAAGAGGTCCTCCTCGGTCGAGCCGATCAAGGATGAGACGAACTGACTGGAACAAAGCTACCGGCAACCCCACAGCCATTTGCCGTTGCCTCCTCGCCGAGTCACAGGAAAGCTTCCACACGCGTCCGCACCCATCCATCTACGCATAGTACTTTGACGTATATATACGCCCTAGGTTTATTCCATTTGTGAGTTGTGACAAGCTCTGGGTAAGTAGAGCAGGTAGCTATAGGCCGTAGGTCCTTTTCGCCATGGCTGTTGCCCGGCGTTGCCGTACTTGTAGGTGCTCTGCTCCGCTCGCATCGGGAACGAAGGGTATCTATCGACGATCGGCTAGGACGGATGATGACGGAAGAAATCCCGCGCCCAAGATTTCTCATCATCATGGCAATGCCTGCCCTGCCTCTCGGCCGTGTCCTAGACTCCTAGCTCAGCGGCTTGGGCACTGTACAGCAACTGTGCGGTGAGAGCGACGCCCAATCTCGTCTCCGCTGGTGGATTGGGGCTCCAGAGGTGACTCTCCGCCGATGTGATCCCTGCTAGGAGGGGATCCCCCGTCCGATCTCTGAAGCCTGGCGACGGATCCATCCTGCCCGTCCATCCGTCTGTCTGCGTCCGGTGATGGGAGTATTTCATCCGTTTCGCTTGGCTTTCGCCTTGTCGCCTCGCGCCAGTGCTTTTCGGCGTCGATCGTTGCTCTCAAAGCACGCGAAAATCAGGGCATCATAGACTGATCCCTGATGATACGACGGGTGGGATTGGACGAGTGGTTTAGCCGATGAGGTTCCGAGGGGAAAAAATGATGGAAATTCAAGGGTCGAGTACTACCGCGGTCCACAAATAGACTGTAAGTATTTCTGAGTTTACTCAGAGACAAATTTTTTTTTAACTTTAACTTATTAAGTAATAGAAAATTAATAACGTATTATCATATATAGATTATGTTATCAGATTATTAATGAAATAAATTTTTTTAATATGTAATTCTTTATATTAAAAATTATTTAAATTTCTAAATAATACTTTTTAAAGTTGATATAATTTCACTTTGACCAAAACAAAAAATGATTATATTTGTGGATGGAGGAAAGAAGTAGGTATTTTGGACGCATGTATGCTGCAAAGTGGAATTTTGTGAGAGAGACCGAAGTTCCCAAACTCCTGAAATTGGGTAACTCTACATTTGATCATTTTGGGCCGACCAAAGTTGATCGGTCCATGCGGCTACGCTTCCCGGGCCGCTAACCCATTCTGATTTAGGCTCAACCATCCTGATTACCCATCAAAGTGTGTTGGGCCAGGCTTCGTTTAAACATGGGCCTTTCTCTTTTGAATCAAATTATACAGGTCCCTGGTGATGGCCAAACGGGCCGTGATAGTTGGGCCGGCATGAAGCATAGAAAATTCGGCCAGGCCCAAATACGGCACGGCCCGGTCCGGTTTACTCCGATCCGCTTTGTCGATATACACACAATCTTGAACTCACCGCAGCTGCTAGAGACAGAGAAAACACGCCCTGCTTCAACAGAGACCTGATCACATCACAGTTCGGGTCGCTCCATCAGTCCAGCTTCGTCTTCAGACAGAGCAATGACGACCGATATCGCCACAGCCTAACGAACCTTGCCGAGAGGAGTCCCGCTCGCTGACCAGACCCTGACTCCGTCACAGTCCATCGCCGGGAGTCCGGGACACCGCCGCGCGCGCATGAATCCTCGGTTCGGCCGGCGCGCGGTTACGTCGCGCGGCTCCGACCACGAAGAGCGACAGCTAGTTATTATGAGCAAGCTCTTCAATTCTCCACGGCTTATTCATTCCGGCTACGTCGTGCGTGGACGCCCCTTGCCACCGACAACGCTTGCCGATCCTTTCAGCAGCAGCACGGCGCCGGTACGCAGAGCAAATCGATCGGTGGTTACCTTTGAATACCTTCCGGTGATGCTAACGACGCTTTGATTTGGGAAGCAGCTACCATGCCCTGCACGGATAAAGCACCTCCGCCGCTAATAATCAGGTTAGTTTTTCCTGGAAACGTACGGACAATCATAGGAATTGGTAGCTGGGCACAGAGAAAGGCAAAACAAAAGCCAAAGCCATCAGGTTTGCTTTCCTTGCAATGTACGTACTCCGGCCTCGCCTCTCCGGAACGAACTCGCCATCACCCTGCCATGTTACGCTCGTCGATCACTCGTCACCAAAAGGGAGGACTGGAGGAAAGAACAACCGGTCGGAGGCGACTCGAATGCGGTGGTGGCGGTGTTGGTGGCGCACACTAATGCGCGGGCCTAATCATTGTACCACCACAGATCATGAATCGAAGAAGTGAGGCCCGAGCTAGAACCTAGCGTGGCCAAACGGGAGGAAGAAGCCAGGCTGGCTGTCGTCCATGGATGGAGACGACTCCTCTGACCCAGCGTACTCTATGGTTTAAGAGTCCCTTTCCGGCTTAACAGCGGCGACGGCAGGGGGTTCATCAGTCACCAGTGATTAGACAAAGGTTATATAGGACTATCAATCTTCGTGAGCTGCATTAGATTAGAGGCAAGGTTGGTGATGGCGTACCTGGGGTCTGCCATTACTGGAGCTTGGGCTTTACAAATTACACTGTGCAGGGTAACAGTGGAAGGAATGTACGTGCCCTTTTCCTTCAACAAAGGCAATGTATCATCACAAGGAAACAGGACAGCTTTGGTAGTACTGATTGAGGTTTGCTTTCGGCTCTCAATGTGTGAATCTGTTGAGTGCTCCTAACTGAACGATCGGGAAGCTGTCGTAGTCTGAAGGAGCTGGACGTGAGTGTCGGTCGTGCCGGAAAACTCGAACTCGTAGGGCACGCATCATTCGGAAGCATCACCACGCTTTCAACTCGCAGCTCATACCATGCCATTTTAACGAGTCGCTACCTGGTGCCTGGGCTGGTGATGACTTCAGAATCAGAAACCGGTACAAATATAGGCCTCCTTTCCTTGCAACTTGGAAAATGTACAGTAATCTGACATGAATCAGTCTAACTTTTATAAATACAAAATACTGTTCGATTTTATAAAAAAATACAATATTTGAGAATTTTCCGTAAGAAAGAATAACATAGATCTTGTCGTATGAGTACACGCACATGCGTACCTGGATGATAACTACTTCTGCCATCCTACCGTATAGATACGTTACTCGCGGCTTGCACACGCTAAGGCACTGTTTAGAACAGAAGAATTTTTTTAATTTCTCTGTTTTTCTGTGAAATTAAATTAATTTCTGTGAAATTTTTATAAAATTTTTGTAAAATTTATGAAACGAGGCGTAAATTGATGTCCCTACATAATCATAAGTACTCCCAGAAACTGCGACCACCGAGCTGTAAGATGGCTCATTCTCATTGCTTCCGGGCTTTCACTGTCTGTTATGATCAGCACACGATTAGGAACCGCACTATATATTCAACGACAACACTGAAGCACGATTAGGAACCGCACTATATATTGCACGACAACACTGAAGCTCTCACAGTCCTCGGCTTCGGAGCACAAAGGCGTGGCAGAGAGGAGAGCAAAACTTGCCGGTTCCAAAGAAGACAAGCGGAGCAGAGGAGAAAGAGTTCTAGAGCGGGCGACACGATGGCTCTGTTCCCTTTGTTGCTCTCGCTCCTCGTCGTCTCATGCGCCGCGCAGTCGCCTGCCTCGTCGCCCTCGGCGTCCAAGGCGGCCACAGCACCGCAGGTCTCCGCTGCTGCACCCCCAATCACGTTCGCCTCCGCGCCCCCAACCAAGGCCGCCTCTGCGCCTCAGTTCTCCGCCGCTTCGCCTACCACAGCGGCCACCTCTCCGTCACAGTCCTTTACCGCACCGCCGACCACTGCAGCATCTCCGCAGCTGGCAGCCTCGTCACCTCCGGTCTCCTCTCCGCCGCTCTCTTCCGCGACTCCCGCCACCGCGCCCCCGCTGGCAGTGACAGCTCCCCCTCAAGCGACGCCGTCTCCAGTGTCCCTGCCACCCGTGGCCATGGCACCGGCATCGCTTCCTCCATCCACCCTGCCACCGGCCTTCGCTCCTTCTCCGCTCCTCGCTGCCCCGATCGCCTCTCCGACCATGGCACCCGCGCCAGCGCCCATGTCCCCGGCTCCGAGCGTCGCGCCGACTCCGGCACCCACAATGGCGCCGGAGCTGTCGCCCGTGATGGCGCCGGAGCTGGCTCCGTTCGGTTCGGTGTCGGTGACCCCTTCGCTTGCGCCAGGGCCCGCGCTCCCTCTGGACGAAGCGGCGGCGACAAGCGCGCGCACCGGCATCGCCGCTCTGGCCGCGTTGGTGGCGGCCGCATGGTTCGTAGTCTTGTTCTAAGTTGGTAGAGCTGAGTTTTACCATTTCACATCCATACCTTCGTGACGCGATCTCTCATGTTTATTCTCTTGGTGCTTATGATTTCCATGATGTATTATCCTTTGTTCTTGCTGTACAACACATTGATAATTTATTTTCGATTTCCATTGCCTGCTTGGCTGCTTCAGCGGCTCAGCGCTTCTTTTGCTTGCTGGAGAGACGAGAAATCTTGCGTACTTGCGCCAGTCTACGTGGGAACCGGTTCGAGGAACTCCCGCCGTGTGTCTGGTTGTCACTCGTCAAATCTATGCGGCAATGCTGCTCTTTTGTAGTACTCCAGTGCGCTTGTTGTGACGTAGTAAGCGCAACGGAGGATTCCTTGGTGGATCTCGTTATCAAATGCCAGTGAAGATATGGTCATATGGAACGGCAGGAGCGTGAGCAAGAACAATTGTAACATGATGGAGTAACTGATAGTACCTCGAGGATCACTTCGCCCAAAATTACATATTACTTTTTGAAGAAAAAAAAATATTTTCCCTTCATCGACACAAGACCCCCCAAGAATCGCAATTCGCACGTACCACAGCAGAAGCATGTGAAGCTTCTTATCAGAGCCAAGATTATCTGTAGGAACAGTGCTGCACTACACTTCACCCACCAAAATCAATGGAGGCGGTCACAGGGAGCGAGCCCGCGCGTTCCACTGCTCACAAAAAGGTTGCAAAACAGAGGATGGCCTAGGATCACGTACTGAAATCATTCAGCCACCCACTCTCAAAATTCACACTAGTTCATCTCACGCAACAACCTCCATGCCACTGCAAAAATCCGCTTTACTGAAACAAAAGCGACTTCACAAGCACCAGGGGGGGGAAGCAGATCAACGCATTCGCCATTGCCCATTGGCTCGCGTCGGTTCATGGACTCGAGACGGGAGCAAGGGGAAGTGGGAACCAGAGGAGCTCAGGCGTCGATGCACGCGCCATCTTGCCTGCAGTTGAGAACGCGTGCGCGGCGCGCGAGCCGTGACGACGAGCGAAGCGCCGGTCGCCGGTTGCCGGTGGGTGGTGGCGTCGTGCTTGGCCTAGTTTTGGAGAGGGCGTCATAGCCGTGTGGATCGTCATTCGTGAGCACTTAAGCTGGGGGAGACACGGGTCGATCAACGTACGGCGGTTGTGATCACCCGGCCAGAGCTGGTCCCCGGCCGAGCCACCACTGCCTGCCGCTGATGAGTCCGTGTCTCTGCTTGCCGAGACCCGGGAACGACCGCACGAGGCGGCTCCAGATCAGTTTCGCGCCCCGAAGGTGAGCGTTTGCGCATGGCCCTTTCCGATTGCGCACTTTACCGTGGCGACGGTCCGCGGCTCCGCACCCGCCGTGATCGCGGGTGCCATCGATACCGTGGCCTGCTTGCAGCTCGAGGCGATGAAGCTGGCGTTACTCTTGGGTGGAGCGAGTGGCCGGAACAGGTGACTAGTGATGCGTCAACTCGCGTTCTTGTCTATGTCCGCGATGAATAGAACACGAAAGAACCTACCGGACGTCGTTCCATGTGGGCGTACCCGTACCGCATGGCACTGTGCGTGACAGGAAACTGGCAGAACAGCACCCAAAAAAAAAAAAACAGAGGGAAAGTGGAAACAAGGAATCCTAGACTAGACAGGATAATGTCCCACGAAAGGGTCTCACTTTCCCTAATTTTGCAATGTTTCAAAGAAGCGAATTACATACAGCTCGATCGGTAAACACATGTCAACAACTCGTGTCACTCAGCAGTAGTTACAACTTACAAGCAGAGCAGCAACGCGTCGTCATCACCACACAAAAAACAGAGCCGCGACGGCGGCACACAGCCACGTCGCCAGAAGCATTGGTCCCCCCGTGGTCCGGTGGGATCTTCCTAAGAAGAGCCTCGGGACGCCGGCGTCGCCGTCCGTGCCGCTGGGCCCGGCGGCGACGCCGGGGTCCGCCTGCGGAACCGCCGCCGGAGCCCCGGCCGGCGCCGGCGGCTGGGTGACGTAGACGTGCAGCCTCATGCCGCCGAGGCAGTGCAGCTTATTGCCGCAGATGAAGTACCGGTCGCCGGGCGCCGTCAGCGGCACCGTCGTGTTGCCGTCGCTCCCGGACAGCACCGCGTTCGCCGCGCTGCAGTTCCTGAAGCCGGCGTCGTCGACCTCGGCCAGGGTGTGGTACCTCGAGTACTGGAACACTGCGGCGGAGTGACAGAGCGCGCGCAGCTTGATTATTAACCGTAGCTACAACAAACAAAGCAGGGGATGCCGCCACGGTTCGGTTCGTACCTAGAACGTCGCCGACGTAGAATGTCTTGCCGCTGAGCCACGAGGGGAAGTCCGCGCTGAGATCCCACCCGGCGCTGTTCCCGACGTTGTACGAGGCCGCTTCGGCTCCCCGAGCCACGCCGTGGACGAGCAGGACGACGACGCACAGCGCCGGCAAAGCAACGCGAGGTTGAGCCATGGAGAACGGACAGAGAGCACCAATGCGCAGGGACGGACGGCATCCATGCGCGGCAAAAATGCCGGGATATATACCGAAACGGACGTTCTTGTTGAAGATTGGTTACCTAATCAGCTAATCTCGGGGGCTCTTTCATGCACTGAAGGGAAAAAGGCTGGGTGTTGCACGCGATTGCAATTGACAACGCGCGTTAGTCAGCATCGACGGACTTGGTCATTGGAGGCTGACGCCGGGGGAATTTTGGCTGGGTTGTTCGGTGAGGTTTGGTGATCCAGTTTCTTCTGTGTGGTTGGGACTCGGTTGCGGCGGTTAAGCAGCCTGGTTCCTGCTCTTGCTTCTCCTCCAGGCTCTGCGTTCCTTGCTCGAGTGAGCAATCTCATGCTCCGCCGAAGCAGGCTGTTCCCCCAATCGCGGCTCCCCGTGCCCGCCGTAAGAAATCATGTTGACAGCGTCAGAGCGCAAAGCTGTTCGTCCACCCGGATAACTCCGGTCGCCGCGCGGTAAAATGAAAGGCGGTAACGATTCGTTCAACTACCACGTGCAAAATTAGTACACCACATGCTCGTTAATTATTTTTTTGAGAGAATACAAGCTCGTGAATTAAGGAATATGATTTTATTATCTCTATAAGCAGCAATTAGAAATCACTGTATACAATAGTAGGTCTGAAGTCACCACGAAAATTCACGGAACGAACGTACAAATACACACACACACACACACACACACACACACTGGAACCGTCAAAGGTCGCCGATGAATCCACGATGCTGCAATACAGATGGTCGCATCTATCTGTGACCGTGATAGCTGAACTCTTTTTATTAGTTTTTTTTAAGGAAAGGTGAATCTCTGACGAAGGGCAACGAGGTCCGTAACAGCACTGCCTGTTTCCTAGCTACATTCAGCCCATAACAGCAGCGAGGCCCAGGGCCCCGCACACCAGGCCCGTGGCCAGGCGGGCTGCGCTGCCGGCCGCGCCACTCTCGTCCGAGTCCGTGTCCGTGTCCGACCCAGCGGGAGGCCGGTTGGTCGACTTTGCTGTGGGACTCGCCGTCGTCGTGGTCGTCGCGGGGGCGTAGGGGTCCGAGACGGTGATCGCGAGCTTCATGCCCGCGGCGCAGTGGCCGGCGGCGCCGCAGATGAAGTTGCGCGCGCCCGGCTTGGTGAGAGGGATGGAGGTGCTCTGGTCCTTGTACGACCCCAGCGCGTTGCTCGCCGAGCAGGCGCTGTAGTCTTTCGCGCTCACCTCCTCGACGGTGTGATCCGCGCCGTACTGGAATGCTGCACCGGCAAACACACGGAATTGCAAACGAGTCCGTTAGCCCCACCAAGAAATTAAGCATTCGTGGAAGCATGGTTGATGCAGGAATTGAAACGCGACGTGTTCGTGATGTTGGCATGAATAAACGTGGTAATGGTTTGGGTTGAAACCAGTTTTAACAGTTGGGTTTCTTTTTGGTTTTCTTTCTGTGAGCTAGAAATAGTTGAAAATATTAAAAGGGTCGGTTTGGTTCGGTTGAACAAAAAAATAGTTTGGTTTTGGATTTATTTCGGTTCCAGTTTTTCGGTTCCAAAAAGTTTGGACCCAAACCGTTTCTTTGGCTCATTGCGTTTCAAATCCAAATGGTTTCAGCTGAACTGGAGCCGTCTCCGGTATACCAGGCACCAATCCACCACGATCCATGCTCCCTCCGCCCAGCTTGCTGCCGCCGCGGCC
>BCLH01000356.1:47596-91352 GCA_001602315.1 Zoysia pacifica | reverse complement strand
CCAGCTCACGGCCACGGCGCCCCCCGCGGCTCCGTTCGCCCCGCTCGCGGCCACCGTGCCCTCCGCGGCTCCGCCCCGCAGCCGCCGAGCCCTCCACAGCTCCGCCGTGCTCACAGCCTCTCCGCTCGAGACAAGCGTTGTCAAGTGGATCCGTAAGCTATGGTTGGCGGATGACCTATATGATTTTTGTCTTCATATTTCAGTGTTCTGACCTTGTTTTTTTAATCTTGGCGATTCTAATGTGTTTGAGTAATTTATTCATGTAATTGGTGCTTATAAGACTCTTTGTTCTGGCATGTGTTATGAAAATTTTAAACTCAGCTTGATTTTCTTTCAAAAACACACTCTTTTGCTTATTTGTTTATCATCGGTAACCTGGTATGATTTTTGTTGCAAGCCGCATGCTAAAAGCCATCAGTTTTGATGTGAAAAAAATGCAAGAAATTGGGTCAACGGTAAAATTGGTTCTAAACCGTTATGTGCAAATGGTTTGGAACTGGTTCCAAACAATGACTTGGTGTGGGTTGGGCTGAAATATTCAAATGGTTTGGTTTGGTCCGGTTTAAACAGAGACACTGATGAACTGGTTTAGATTGGGTTGGCTATCTACATTATAGTAGTTCAGTTCGGTTTTGGTTTTGGATTTTCACCCATTGACAGGTTGAGGCATGTAGAGTGAAGACACGCTGCGATCCTCTGCGTTGTTAGTCTTAGTGCTTACAGAGTGAGTCGCCGACGTTGAACGTCTTGCCTTTGGCCCAGGCAGTGTAGTCCACCCCGGGCTTCCACCCGGACGCGTCGCCCACCGCGTAGTCTTTAGCAGACGCCGGCGCAGCGACGGCGAGTAGGACGGCCAGAAGCAAGCCGCGCTTGTGGGTGCCGGCCATTTGGTGACGATGGTGTCAGCTGGAAACAGTGGCCTCCCAGATTGTA
This sequence comes from Zoysia pacifica, assembly GCA_001602315.1. NCBI lineage: Eukaryota > Viridiplantae > Streptophyta > Magnoliopsida > Poales > Poaceae > Zoysia > Zoysia pacifica. The sequence continues at coordinate 90,419 of BCLH01000356.1, read as the reverse complement.
GCTAGATCGAAGAGGGATCAATAAGCTGGCAGGGGAAGTGATCAATTGCTCACGATATACAAAACTGCAAGGGCAGAGAACTGCTGCCGTGTTGCATATATAGGCCAGTCGGATCGGTTATGAGCCCTGCTAGTTATGTCTTCATCTTCATGGGATACTAAGGTACGTATCTTGAGTTGGCCAAATGTTAAAGTGCAGACCAACTTCCCCTCACTTTAGTCTTCACACAAGCTGCGTACAACATGGTATACCAAATTTCATAAAGGTACTAAGGTACGTAGCAGATGACGATGGTTGAACAAACAAATAATTCGATCACTGGAATGCTGTTGAGTTTGCATGGTGTGACATCGCCGCTCAATGCGTTGCTTTGCTTATTAAACAGGAAACATGGACAGCAACATGGCGCCATAAATATTTCTCTTGATCACAAATATATTATCATCCCTTTCCCCGATAGTATTTGTGGTGCAACTAACTGAAAGGCTTAGCTCAACAAGCCAAAACTGAAAGGAATTTGCAATAAATGAAAATATTGGTACAACGCATCACAAAATAGAGAACGCAACATATAAGCAAAACTGGTCCAACATACTTACATATTGATATGTACTCATCAACCAAAATGACTACGTGTCATAAACCAAGAAAGAACTCCATTGCAATTCAACAAACTAGCAATCCAAATCATTGCAACAAGTCAGATTGTTAACTGCAACAACCAGTTACTATCCATGCAACATCCAAGATAAATTCACTGCAACGACAAACTGGTTGCTAAAATTAATAAAAAAATATTCAATTACAACAACTAATGCTACATGAGCAATAGTATCCATAAAAAAGTCATCGAGGAAAATGAAACGGACTTGTTGTACCATTGTCATAAACTCAAAAAGAAGAACAAAGCAAGTGACAAACCACATGTACCATGACACCTCCCCATCTTGTTGGACAAAAATCCTTGTCTTCAGGGTAAGGTGCAATTGGAGCCTGTTAGGGAGTACGCAACCAGCCAGCAGCAACAGCTCTCAAACTACCGTTCTCTTCTTGAAGCTCCCTCTAATGGCCATGAGAAAATACGCATCCTAGAAATCTTGGCATGTTGGCCACGCACCCTCCCTATCCTTGGACTATTAAGGGGTGTGCCGCTCGGTAAGCATTAGCGATGCCTGATATCTTTTACTAACTGAGTTGTGTTGAGCTGTATTTCTTTTACTGTCGTTGTATTTGATTATTATGTGATAACAAATAAATTATTCTATATTGACATGCACTAGCTAGTCAAATACGAGTACTCAACTTTTGTGGATTTCAAATTACATTTTTTTACATATATCACCGACGTTACTAGCGGTGCAAAAGTTTTCACGTATCAATTTATCAGGCAGCGACGAGCCCATGGCATCTTTGAATCGGAAATATAGACGCTATTCCACTGCCTCGTAAGAAAATTTTCATGGCTGCGAGCCGACAACTAATTAGGACGTGATGATAGAGAATGGGCCGGCACACGGAAACTAACACCGACGACCGATGCCACGGTCGCTGTCCTGCAGCTGCAACGAAGAAACATGAAGTTGCTGTGACTAGAGCTGGCTTGCGTTTGCAATTACATGCAATTGCAAAGAAGGGAGATTTCGTTTTTTTTTTATTGTCATACATAAATTCGCCCCGAGAAGGCTGAAATCACGAGGATAACTCGAGGAACTTGCACTTGCAGCAGACTGCAGACACCCTGTTTACAGACTTAGTTACACCGTGGTCTATCGGGCAGCGCCGGTAACCCGTGAGTTTGTTGCTATTATAGGAGCACATGTGCAGTTTACTCGAACGAAGACACGAGAGGATATGGAGACTTGACGAAGGATGTTCCGATCATGAGGTAGCACTGCCTTTTCCCTGGTGGCGTTCAGGCTTCAGCCCTTCACCACTGCAGGCAATAAAGTCCCACGGCCACTAGTAGCAGGACCGTCGTGATACGCGCCGCGCTGCCGGCTGCACCGCTTGTGGTGGACTTGGACGACGAGGCAGTTGCCGCCGCCGAGGCCGGGTCATCACTCCCCGTGGGTTCCGTGTGCTTCGCCGACAGCACGGTACTGGAAGTTGACGTCGCGGGGGCGCTGTTGCTGCTGCTGGTGCCGGAGACGACGGTGACGGCGAGCTTCATGCCCGAGGCGCAGTGGCCAGGGGCGCCGCAGATGAAGTAGCGGGTGCCGGGCTTGGTCAGCTGGATCGTGGTGCTCTGGTCCGTGTACGACCGCAGCGGGTTGCTCGCCGAGCAGGCGCCGTGGTCCGCCGCGCTCACCTCGTCCACCGAGTGCCCCGTCTTGTACTGGAACGCTGGCACGTACACGACCGAACGAGTTAGCACGAAACTAACACTTCATGCACGATCCGTGATGATAACTACGAAGTATATACGCCATTGGTAATTTTTATCCTTATGTTTGCTTGTGCTTACAGAGAGTGTCGCCGACGTGGAACGTCTTGCCTTTGGTCCAGGCACTGTAGTCCACTCCGGTCGTCCACCCGGACGATTCTCCGACAGTGTAATCCTTCGCGGTCGTCGACACCGGCACGACGGCGACGAGGAGAACTGCCAGAAGAACAGTGCAGCCGGCCATTTGACGAGGCTGATGTGATAAACCGAACGACGCCCAGATTATAGTCAGGCAAACAGACCAGGACAGGGAGGGATCGATCGACACATGCAACACTGCAGGGGAGTATAGAGCCATCGTTGCTATTTATAGGCTTTTTTTTTGTCACCACCATCCCGGTTCATGTTTTGTCTGCGTGGTTTGGTACTGCTGTGTTGGTATACGTATCTTTCCATTTTCTTAATTGTTCACCTACTTTTCTCGTCACTTCTGGGTTCGTACAAATGTTACGTACGAAAGTATTTAGTGCCTTCCTTTGCCCCAGGGAAAAGTGAAGAGAAAGGACTAGAAAAATGAACAATTGTATCTAACTAATACAAAGGAGCACACTAAGTATTTAGTAAGCAGATGATGACGGTTGACCGAACCAATTTGATAATTTTGTACCCGATGATTTTAACGGTAAATTTGCCATAGAATGTTTTGCATTGCTAAGTACTACTAACGTCGATAACTTGGCTTCGTAGCAGTGAATGAAACGTCGCCAAACAGTTTCATAATGGATTAAATTAATTAAAAACATGTCATTAGGTTAGTTAACATTAGAAAGCAAGTTACTCACATGCATGAAGACTAATCTATAAAACAGTAAGCAGTCGGCTGGGCTTGTTGTCCGCTACTTATAGTTCTCCCATGGCTTTGAGCCCAGCCCACTACTAAATATTTTACAGGCCCCAAACCCAATACCACTAATTTGTCGCGTTGAGCTTCATGCCCAGAATTTAGCCCATTACTCCCAAACTTCTCATTGGAGCCTTGCAACAATTTCTAGAGGTCGTCGCCCAACTGAATTTTTTTTTGATAGGGCCGCCCAACTGGATTAGCGATTGAACGAACAGGCAGGTAACTGCAATTTTTTTTTTCAAAATTAGAACACTACAACTATTTTTGTTCTCGTATAAAAAACTTAATAACATTTGGCATCAATTTTAGAAAACTACAACAAATCCAACAATGTATTAAAAAAACTACAACATGAGAAGTGGATACAAAGTTTGTAGTTTTCTAAAATTATGTTTGAAGTTGTAATTTTTTTATACAAGGTCAAACATATTTGTATGTTTCTGAAATTTATTTTTAAAGGTAATCTATAAGAAATCGTTGGTGCTGATGACATACTTTACATGAACACACTGTGTGGGTTTAATAACATGTGATTTCCCGCGAGCCACAGAGCTCAAAACCCCCATTGTCCAAGTCACGGTGGCCAGACCTCCCGAGATAAATAAGTTTGAAAACGACCTCATCGAAGCTGTCATTTATTGAACCACTGATACAAAGACCTTGAAAAAAACAACGACACCTGTCAACCGTTGAATTAGCTGATCCAATAAATTCAACCACATCCTCACCTGAGGTTGTCGGCAAAAAATCCGCTTTTCGGACCTCCCTGTCATCCGACGAAGCAATCTCTATATACAAAACTTGGACACGGGATCGAGCTGTGGATGAGCCACGTCATCAGAAGAATCTCAGCTGTCAGAATTCTTCGATCACCACCGTCCGTGCCCCCGCCCTGGTGCTCACCCACGACGCAGGCTCGCTCCACACCGCCGCCCCACCTTCCTCCGCACCGCCTCACCACCCTAGCCGATGCCCCCCACCACGGTCGCCTGGCGCCGCCTCCCCCCCTCGCACCCTTCTGGCCAATGGCCCGTCCCTGAGCTCCGCCACTCTGTCCGCTCGACACCGACCCTGCCCCTCGAGCCCTTTCGACTGATGGCCTGCCCCTGACGTCTCTCACCCGGACCGTCGGGCACCGACCTCGCTCCTCGCGCCCCTTCCAGCCACCCGGCACTGGCACCGCCCCTTGCGCCCCCCTTTCTGGTTGACGGTCCACCTGCCGCGGGAGGCCGAAACTTAGACACGGGATCGAGCTGTGGATGAGCCACGTCATCAGAAGAATCTCAGCCATCGGAATCCTTCGATCGCCACCGTCCGTGCCCCTTCCGTCGGCTGATGGCCCGCCCCCGACGTCCCTCAACCCAGCCGCCCGGCACCGACCTCGCTCCTCCCGCCCCTTCCGGCCGCCCGGCACTGGCACCGCCCCTCGCGCCCCCCTTTCTGGTTGACGGCCCACCTGCGGCCGCCGGCCTCCCGGTCCCACGCGCCTCCCGGGCCCTGCCAACTCCGGCTCCTCGCCCCCTCCGCACACGCGCAGCCACGATTCATGAGGTCTTCAGACCGAACCTGCAGAAGCTCGTGTTGTAAGCCACCAGCGCCGCGCTCGGCTGCCGCGTCCTCTTCGTCGGCGCAGCAGTAGCAGGAGATCACCAAGAGATGAGCCTTGGAAGGCTGCTCGTCCACCAGCACGCCGTATAGAGGTACCCTGAGTTACTCCCTGATCTTCGTCGCTCTCTTCCGCCTAGGTGCTCCCTGGTCCGAATCCCCTATGCCTAGGTTTAGTTAATATATCACATTGAATTTTTTCTTAATTTACTTTCTTTTGAGGACACATTCAATGGCAAATATTTACTGGAGGATGTATGCTGTCAAGATTTTGATATTGGTTGGAGCATAATCGATCACCTTGTTTTTTCCTGTTGTATCCAATATGAAACACATTAAATTTCTCACATAGATTTGATATGTGATAAACTTTTTATTTTCTTTTCCTTCCTCTGGCGCTAATGCATATTTTATCCTTTTCGTTTCTCAAAGTGGCACTCTCCTGATCTGCTGATCAGAATCATAAAGTTAAAAAGTAGCAGAGAGGAAATTTTTAGGGAGAATGATACAGTTTTCAGTCCAGAACCAGCTACTGTATAGAAAAGATAAAAATGGATTATTAGAGACGTAATTGAAGTGCGACACCCTATTTCTCTGCTATTGTTCCATTTGCAGCCTCATATCCATTTGAAGTGTGGATTGTCCCCTGATAATATATTTCTCATTTCCATGAAATCCACCAAAATAAGTTATGGGTGTTGGCTATTTACAGCTTCCCTGTACCATTATTATGCAAATATCCCTGCTGGAAAATGACATATAATTCAACATTTCCAGTTTATTATATCTATCTGGTTTCCACCTACGTAATTACGATTATGAATAAAGGTATAAATGTAGCTGCTAGTATCTGGCTTTACTATGGTATTCCGATTTCCTAAAAATTCATGATTTCCTTGTCTGCACATTTCCTACTGAACCGTATACGCATTTGATTTCCCTTAACCATCTTTTTCATTCATCATTGTCACTCTTATGGGTGGTATGTTCACCTCATTTGTGGTTCAGTGCATTAATGGGCCATGGTCAGTTACTGATCAGCTCTTTATATTTGCCGACTTTGTCTATCACCTTATGTTTATTTAAGCAGTTTCAATTTTATCTTGCAGGCATTGGATCTTAGATCTTTATTGTAAACTATTATGATCCACAACGCGCCATTTGGACTACCATCACCCTTGTTTTTCTTACGCACACTGGTTCCTCCAGATTGTGCCCCAGTTAAGTGTAGTAGGTGGATTCGAGATTGCAACTGGGTGCTACATTAATCCATTTTTCCCGAAGATGCTGCCAAGATTTTGAGGGAGCTTGACTGCTCAACCTAGCTGGTTGCGGACATGTGATTGCTCAATTTGTTACAATGGGTCTGACATAATTTCCCAATATGAAGCTATCCTCTCTCTCTCTTCCTCTATAGGTAAGAGCAACAGGCAAAGGCTCATCTCTGCTGTTCATCTTCCTTCGTGCTTATTTATTTTCAGATTTATCCTGACCTAATTCTTTATTGAAATAGATCTCCTCTTTTTACAAGTTACAAACATTTTTTAAGCTGTATACAATTGATAAAACATTTCTTTAGCTTTATAAATTGAAGAGCTTACCAATAGTATTTCAAATTTTATATACAATCAGTTATAATTTTGTTTTCTTTTTTCTCACATTCAACCTTGTCACCGTGTATTTATGTGTATGTATATATATAACTTTATTGTTAAACTTGGAATATCACAACTCACAATTTATAAATCTATCTCTCAGTAACCTATTTTAACAAAAGTGAAATGATAGTGCATAGATTATATAGTAGTATAATGTATTAATAAGGTGGGTAACACGCGCGGCAACGCCGCGCCTCTTTCTAGTTTGACACGGAAGCAAACACGAGTCCTACGCGACACAAGGCCGCGCGCCGCACTACACGTGTCCAAGGGCAAGTTCGTAATTTGACTGTGACACGGAACACCCTTCTCTCCTGCTAGTAGGGTATATGAGACGCCGTTCCGCCTACCTCAAAACTTCCCCGTTCCCCCAACCGCATCGCACAACCTCCTTCCTGTCCCCGCGCGATCGCCCGATCAGGAGGAGGAGGGAGCGGAGCAGAGCAGGCGGAGGCCGGCGATCCCACCTCGGTTCGACATGAATCCCGAGTAGTAAGTTCCCGACGATCCCGGCAGGCCGGCACCCTCCTCTCCTCGCTCCACCGCATGGGATCCGCATGGGTGCGTTTTGATTTTGAGGTCTCTGCGCGGGTGCGTGGATCGACGTGTTGCAATCGTTTGGTGACGGAGGTTTCTGCATGATCACGTTGCGTAGAATCGTAGATATGTATGCTGAGATGCTGTGGATCGTATGAGACCGTCACGTGGTTCACCTCGTCCCGGATTTTTGGATCTGGATCTGGTGACCGTGTGCTCGAATAAGAATCTGTTTAAATTTGTGATTAATCTGATAATTTTATTTTGCTATATGATAATGAGTCAAGTTGCAACCCCATCATTGTGACATGGTTCCGTAGTGTGTGCAGGGGATCTACTGCTATCTGTTTAAATTGTACAACTAGGAACCTATTCGGTATTGAATCGCATTGGGTGGTATTTTATTATCCATCTCACGTTGCACATTTGCTGTGAGTCTGATACTGTGATATATACTCAGTCATGTTTGTCTTACTGAATTTGCCATTACATGTTACTAGATTTGGCTTGTACCGTGCAAGTAATTTTCTGACACACAGAAGTTGAGCCATGAAACAACAAACATCATAGTGGATTCCGTTGTAGTATGGATCAATCCTACAAATATAAATTTGCATCTTATGGCTTTTCAGTGATTACCTCTTCAAGCTTTTGCTTATTGGTGATTCTGGAGTTGGGAAGTCATGCTTGCTCCTGAGGTTTGCGGTATGGATCCTTTCTCATCCACATAGTTGTGAATTCTTAATTTTGCATGGTACTTATGAAATTTATGGACATTATCATACAAACAATCCCACATCACATAAAAATTTGTATCAGTGGTAGTTTATAATATGACACTTCAGTACATCATTTTCAATTTCTGGAGCCATGTTAAATTTATATGCGTTACTAGTTTTCTACACTGTTTTCCTCTCATAACTAATTAAGTATTTAAATGTATTTTGGTTGTTCTGACATGTTGCCTTATTTTTCAGGATGACTCATACCTGGACAGTTACATCAGCACAATTGGAGTTGACTTTGTGAGTATATTTTTGTTTGATTCACTCTGTAATGTCCAAGTTCTTCAAAGTAGTAGTTCATGGATTTTATTATATTTTCTTTTCAGAAAATTCGGACAGTCGAGCAGGATGGAAAGACCATCAAGCTTCAGATTGTAAGTCTTTCTACTATTAACCATGTGAACATTTCACCAGCTTCCAGAACTATAAGTAATTCATTCCTTTAAGATCATTAAGAAATAAAAAAGATATGTTTCTCCATGGGTACTTTTATATGGATCTAAAAGATCACTACTCTGGTATTCCTTCTGTTTGTGACCATAGACTACCTTGTCTGAAACTCTGAATACAAGTAACTCGTAATAACTCATTTCTGATCATTGTCAGTGGGATACTGCTGGGCAAGAACGTTTCAGGACAATTACAAGTAGCTACTACCGAGGAGCCCATGGCATTATTGTAAGTTGATACCAGAGTCAATTGTTGTTCTTCAATTTCCCATGGCTCTCTTATTCATAGAAGCTTTTATTTATGAACATGTGCAGATTGTGTATGACGTAACTGACCAAGAAAGCTTTAACAATGTGAAGCAATGGTTGAATGAAATTGACCGCTATGCCAGTGACAATGTAAACAAGCTCCTTGTTGGGAACAAGTGCGACTTGACCGCAAACAAAGTTGTGTCATATGAAGCGGGCAAGGTGATTACCAAAATTAATTAGCTAGTTATGTCGTGATTGGAATGGAGTGAATGTAGGGATATTTGTCAATGTAGAGTAGTCTTTGAAAATGGAAAATTTGGGATGTGGTTCGGCTGAGTTATTTTTAGGAGACAAACAAGTCTGGTAAATGGAAAATGATTCTTTTTCTGTTTATTACATTGTTCGATCTTTGTTTGATCATATCTCACTGTTCGTTTTGCATATGATGTCTATCAGGCGCTTGCTGATGAGATGGGTATCCCATTTATGGAGACCAGTGCCAAGAACGCCACTAATGTGGAGCAGGCTTTCATGGCTATGGCTGCGTCCATCAAGACCAGGTATATCACAACTCAGTTGGGCTTTGGCACAACCCTGCTAAAACCTCAAATCTGTTCATATCGTAACCAAGTTATTTATGGTCTCAGGATGGCCAGCCAACCGTCTGGGGGGAACGCCCGGCCTCCAACAGTGCAGATCCGTAGCCAGCCCTTGGACCAGAAGACATCTTGCTGCTCTTCCTAGATTCTTAATTTCTTTTAACTTTTGTAAACTTCTATGCACTGTTACTACTGTTTGCTTGCAATGCTTTTGTGTCATTCCTTGTTAATTACGTAATAGTATTTTTCATATAATCAAAACTATTACTCGTGTCAATTGATCTGTTCAGTATTTCCTTATCACGTCCAAATTTTAGCCTGCTGGTGCACGTACAAAATGGAGGTGCTTAGGTAAAAAAAAAACTTATTGTTAGCGCTTGGTGTTCATATGAGGTTTAAGTTTGCACCTGATGCTTAAGGCATATGGCAAGATGGATAGACTTATTTGTTTTGTAGGAGTGAGTTTTTATATACGCCCTCCGTTCTTTAGTTGAAGTCGTCGTATTAAATTTAACTTTGATCATTCGTTTTATTCAATTTTTTTTAATAAATTTGAGATATTTTGATATAATTTGATTTATTATTAGAGTTATTAGAATTACAATTTAAAATTTTACACATTTAAGTAAATTTTTTGAATAAGACGAATAGTCAAAGTTAAATTATAATTCTCTTTTTAAGTACCTGCTCTAGCGTCTAGCACTGTACATGACCGACAGTCCGCTCCTGCTGTTTTGATATTATCCAGTATCAGCTTTCAGCTGTGCTGGTTGCCGTCTTCGGGGTTGAGAAGTCGAAGTGTCGCACATTTGAGTCTCAGATGTCGTCAATGTTGGATCAAAAGTTGCAAAAAATAATCATAAGGTTCGTATATATCAACGAACGTTAATAAAAGTTTATCTTGATCTGTACCAACGCAGGCACACCTCGACAGCTCACAACTTGAGCCTCATCTCGTTCCCCGGCAGGGCAGGTTATTGCTTGAGCTTCTGCGTCACCGCGTGCATATAACAAATTCGTACGCACATGAGTACACGACTCATCGCATGACTCGCATACCAAACCTTTGGATCAGGCAATAGGACAGCAAAGTAAATCCCAGAAACAAAAAGCCAAGCAACTCATATGAATTTAGATATCCAGTTCAAAGCCAAAAGGGTCTCTTTTTACTAAAAGCATCGAGTCTAGCAAAAAATTGGCACTCCTACAATGCCATATAGTGCAAGGAAACGATCATGGAGAGTGCAGAAATTATTACAGGTCAAACGTACGTTCTCCTATGCACTCCAGAAATTGCAGAGACGTAAAAGGAACTATGCATCGCATGACAAGGACTACCCACGAACTCAGCGGCGGAGCGTTAATATAAATAGAGGGCCTCTTTGACCTCTACCTCGGAAGAAATTTGACAGCTATAGACAACGAGATAAGAGAGAAAAATTTGAATCTAATCATTTTTATGTGCTGCTATTTATCAATTTTTATGTTTTTTATCTTAATTTTACATCTTCTGCCGTTGCAGAGCACTAATTTCTTAAAATCAAAGGGGGGCGAGGCTCAGTTTGACCTCCATAAGCTCCGCCCCTGCACGAACTGTACTCCTATGCAGGTAACTCCAGCGTCGCACGACAAAGATAACCCACGAAACTGTACTGTACTCCTTCCTTGCTTAATATGTTGGTGTTCTGCAAAGACAACACAAGTTCTGTCAGAGACAAGGAAATGATCACCTATATATATCATAATCAACTTAGATAAACTGATTTCAAAATGCAATTTGTAACAATTCGTGTCTTTAATAAAGAAACGAGTCTTTTGAATTTGGAAAATTTCAAAACTGAGCTCTAAAACAATTCAAACAAATTCCCGACTTCAATTGAATTCAAATTTCAAACATGAGTTCAATTTTTTTAAAGAAATACTGTGAATAAAAATATTTTATTAAAGATATTGCAAAGAATTGAATTTTAGAAATTTTTGTAAAACTTTTATTCAAAAGTTAAATGGCCCAAGTGAATTATTTCTCTCAAAATGATTACCTGTTTTCAAAATTATATAGAATAAAATTTATTTGGAATTTGAATTTGGGCCAAAATAAAAGTTGTTCTCCTCAAAAAGTTCTAGCTTTCTGCAAAATTTCAAAATTTTTAGAGATCGAAAAGTAGGGATTTCGAAGCAAAACAGTGAGCAGCGCAGGACATTAGTGAAAATTCAGAAAATCCAGCGGATCCGTCTGTCAGCGGCACTGTGCGGTCTTCTCCAACCTCGGGCTGCCAGCGCACCCATACAAGTGCCGCCGAGCCCTGAAGCTCATCTGCATGCCCTCCACGCACTCAGACGTGCGCCCTCGCGTGAACACCGCAGCCGTCCGTGTCCACGACTCCTTCGGCCGCATTTCCTCTCACTTCTCTCTCTCCCCCGGACACCATCTCTCTCTCTCCTCGGCCACCACCACGAGGAGCCCGCTTCCAAGTTGTCTTCGGCCCCAATCGACATCGAAGAGCTACGCCTTACCTCTCTCAAGCTCACCGCGAACTCACCAACTCACTCCTCGCACTCAGCCACAACAAATATTCGTTTTCCCCAAATCAGTTAAGTTCACGGGACCACCACGGTCAGAGCAAATTAGCGAGCAGCGGTGAGCCTCCTTCCCTTTCACGCACACTCACGGTTCTCTTGTTCCGTTTCGCACACCCTGGACGAGCTTCCAACTGAAAATTGTGAACTGTCTGGTAGGATTTTCAAAGGGGCTGCCGTTATTTTCACTGAAGCTCGAGAAGGCCACCGCGGACAGCTTTCCCCGGGCCTCCTTGACGTCAACAGCATCAGCGCCGGACTTATGCATGCAACGGAGAAGCTAGTGGTGAAGAAGACGCTGAGTTTAATGCACTATAGCCTTCCGACGACCTCACCAAACCTCGTCGGCCGCCGTATGCCGTCGACGACCTCCTTCCGGTGAGGACCCCGCCGAGCCGACCTCCCCTTCGAACTCCCCGTGCCGTGTGGGTCGTTTCAGTACTTGGGCCGTCGCTCGAGGCCGCCGGCAGCCGCCCACCGGATTCCGTGTGGCCGCCATGGCGCCTGGGAGCCAAGCTCCCCTCCTGAGATCTTCTGCGGTCACCACCGGATTCCGTGTGGCCGCCTTGTAGCCCAGCGTGTGGCCGCCCGAATGGGCCAGGACCTTTGCGGCCGATGGCCAGGCCCAACATGCTGGATTTCGTAAAACGATTTGTTCAATTGCTAGAAAATGATTTTAAGTTATAAAATTCATAGAAAATTTATCTTAACCCGAAAAATTGTGAAATAAATTTTGTTAAGATCCCCTCATCTAGAAATATACTCTGAAGCTAACAAATTTTTATTTTATGCATGAAATTAATTTAATCATTTTAGATCACTAAATATTTTATTAATGCATTATCATTATTCTTTGACTTGATAAAATCTTGAAAAATTCACTTTCCTGTCTATTTCATTAAACCATTCTTGGTTCTGCAAAGTTTCATATTTATCTTAACCAAAAATAATTTTGTAAAGGTTATATCTTGTTTAAACATTATTTAATTCATTATAAATTCATTTGATTTTGATAAATTCTAGACAATATACTCTTCTGTTTAATTAGTTAAAATTTATGTTTTAAAAAAAGTTTCATATTTAATTCGTTCAAAAATAATTTTATTGATTGTTTATTTTGTTTAAATGGTATCTAAATCTTTATAACTCTATTTGATTTAAATAAATCTTGAAATTTTCTCAAAAATTTATTTAAAACATCTCTGATTTTATGAGCCACTTAAAGTGGGTTTTGTATTTTCAAAAATCATATTAAAGAAATTTTGTAACCAAATTTACTAGTCTTTCTTTTGAAAATAAGAAATCATCATGGCATGTGAGTTAAACTCAAATTTTTGACATTTAAAATTAGAATAATTCAGTGCTTTGCATATCATGTCATGTATAGGACGCGATCTAACTGAGAGTAGTTCGACTACGTCCTCTTCGCCGAGAAAACTAACTTTGAGCAAAGACCAGGCAAGCCCCGGTGCATTATCTTATTTTCAAATTATTTACTTTTATCATTTCAGGTGGTTAGTTTGTAATGTGCACTAGGTGGTAGGAGTTGATTAAAATCGTAGTTATATTTATAGAATCTTACTTTGGGCTAGTATTTTAATATAGGTAACTCGATGTAGAGCAAGCTAATAATTCTGGTAATGTTAGAAGTCGAGTGGATAAGTCTTCACTCGCGAGCTATAGGATTGGTGCGGGACAGATCACTTTTGTCATATGGAATAAATTGAAGACCAGGCAGAAAAGTAGGTGATAACACGGTATGTGTCTATTGCGTATGCATGACCAATGTGTTGTAGCTCTGTCTGTGTCGATTAAGGATCGTTGGTTCTATTAAGCAAGTTTAAATAGTACCGATTACATACTGGATCTATGGCTCTCAAAAAACTGATGTAGCCCAATGTGCGTAATGACTGGATGTAACTGAACCTTTTTTTTAGAGCTGATAAAAAAAGAGCTTTGGGATTAACTATAGATAGACTCAATGTAGTTATCGCATGGAGGACCACTGCTTGTGAGAGATGAGCATCGAATCGACGCTATATATCATTGTCGTAAAAGATTGCCATGTACGGCTTTCGAAAAACGCGTACATATCGTGTAATCAAGTTTCTCCAGCTGTATGTAAATCGATTCGAATCGCTGCCCCTCACAGTAATGAGTACCACTTGTCTTTTTCAGTCACATCGTAGTAACAAATTAATTAAGATAGAATTTGATTATCTTCGATATCTTAGAAATTTTTTGGCATTCTTGTATGATATAGTTTTAGTGCAAATTAAATTTATTTTTTATGACTTAATATGTCGCTAAAACATAAAAGTAAAGATTCACTCATAGTGCTATCTTTGCAAATAGCCAACTCTGATGAATCAGCCTTCTCATCTCTAGAAGTTGGCTGTAGATAGCTATTTTTGTCGGATAAGTCTTGCTAAGCATTAGTTGCTTAGCGCATTGTGTTTATGATTTTTATATTGCAGGTGCTTTCTCTTTTTTTTCTTAGTTTCAGACAGAAGAAGCAACCTGTGAGGGTGGCTTCGTTTACTCGAAACTTTGCTCGCTGCCTTAAGCAGGTTGTTACTAGTAGGTACATCGTAAGCGTTTGATATATCTTTTTCTTAGTATTTAAGATGCCTTTGTGTAATAGGTTTGTAGCTTCTGCACTTTGAAAACTTGTGGTTTGTAAACTTAATTAACAAATTTATAATATATTTAATCATGCTTAAGCTGTATTGTGATCCTCGCTTCGTTAAGTAACATTTGATATGATTCTGAAGTTAATGGTTGAGGTACGGGCTGTGACACAATTGATCAACAACAATTATAATTCAGTGCAACAAACACTGACAGGGCGTCGACTAGTTGGAAGCAACAAGGACACGCGAAATGATCTGTTTATGATAGGAACGAAAAGAATAGTGGACCTAAATCTGTGTTAAATACTGCTACACACAAATCAAGTATCTAATCTATCTGCAAGTCAAGTACTTCGCCAATCTCTAATTGTGGCCGTGTCTGCAACATCAATAATCTGATAATGCAGTGCAATAAATATCGCTGGGACGTGTAGTAGTACTGTAGCAACAGGGACATGTGGACTGATCTGAGCTGATGCAACAGGAAGCAGCTGAAGACCAATTGATCTGAACAGACCGCTGGTAGAGATAAGAGGAAATGTGATGCAAAAAAGGACATGCTTATCTCAATCTTGTACGCATGGACTGTATAACTTCACTGCAGGTCGTCCACAACTCAAACTACCAAACGGATCCAAGCGCAAAGATTAACAGGGAATACACACTTCCTCTTCGATTCGAAATATCTGGACATCATACCACAAATTCAAAATGCAGCACAGATGCACTGGAAATGCATTCTTACTCAGATAACCGATCAAATATCACAACTGCAGCGAGAAACCGAAATGAATCTAGCTACGGCGGAACAGTTTATCTGTACGACAGCAAAACATACTAGTAGAACTTCTTTAGCAAACAAATATAAAACATACTACTACAACTTCTTTAGCAGAGATTGAAAAGATCTCAAACCTTACAGCCATCCTACTGCTCGTCCTCGCAATCCGACTTATCCATGTCGAAATCATCAAATGCAGCCTCCTCACTGCAACTAAACAGATCGCAACATCATCAGCAACGACGCCGCGGGATTCTACCTAGAATCACAGGATCACCTTCACAAATCGAAAAGAACAAATCAAGTGGCGCGTACCACAGGTAGTCTGGGTTGCTGCTCCCGACGAGGCGGCGGCTGCGCTTCTCTATAATTCTTGCTGCGCGTGGACAGCGTAAACACCACCGATCAAAATACATCCAAGTTACCCAACTCATCCCTCGAATGTACCGTCTCGCGCGACGGCGGGAGCACACAAATCATACCAACAAGAGCAACAAAGCGGCGCATTCAGGCGTGTAGGGCAGAACCGCAGCGTACCTGAGGTGTCGACGGGGACCTACGCGGGTGTGGCGGTCGAAGAGAGACTTCAAGCGTCCTCGAAGAAGTCGGAGTCCACCGCCTCGTCCATATTCGCGGATTCGCGGACTCTCCCTCTCTTCTGCGGCTTGGGGAGCCCGCACGGGCGGAAGCCATGCAAGACCCCCGTGAACCTCTCCTGCAAGTAGCTATCTTCGCACTGCACATACATACTGGGCGAGTTCGGGTACTTCTGTGGTACAGAGCCATGGGAGTAGAGGAGCTAGTTCGGCGTGGAAAATGGAAACCCTAGGCTTCGGATGCCGCGAGGCGATGGGGTTGGCGGTTGGTGGAATGACGAGGCAGGATGGATCGGTTGCAAGACGGTGAAGGAGGTTTTATAGCAGAACCCCTCCCTCTCTCGCTCTCTCCCTGCGTTCGCGTGGCGAGGTCACGTGAGGAAGAAAGACACGAGCTCCGCTCGCTCTTGGGTGGGTGGCAGGGTGGGCTTCGAAGGCAGAATGGGCGGGAACATAGCTGGGTTTACTCGATGACTGGTGGGCCCTTAAGACTGTGGTCCACGCTTCTTTGAACAGTATGGACTTGTGGGTAAGGAATCGGTGAAAACAGGCGGGCACTGTAATACTGGTGCAAAGCGTATGTGGTGGGCCCGAAGAGTGCTCACGTGTCAGACGATTCTGTTGGAAAGAAGATTTTAGACACCGTTGGGATTCAGAGAAGGGCTGGGCCTTGGGGCCTAGATCAGTTAGTTTGAGGAATGGACCTGAGCTGTCCTGGCCCAGTATTCTTTTTGTATGCTTATTGGGCTTGCAGTTGCATCCTTGGAAACTAGTCCGGTTCGATGTGACCCGCGCTCTCCCGCATTTCCTCGAACACTTCACGTGCTCCGCCGCCGTCTCCGCTCCGCTTCCGAGCTCCGACCAGGCACCGGGCCACCGTCCTCCGCCGCGCGCCTCCACCCTCCAGCCATGCAGAAGGTGCGGCTCAAGTGGGTGAAGAATCGTGGCCTGGACCACCTGATCGCGCGCACCACCTCCATCCGCGCGTCCTGCCTGCTGCTTGACCACCTCGCGCGCCTCCCCACGACCTCCCCCGTGCCGGCGCGCTCGCTCGCGCGCCTCCAGAAGCCGCTTGGCCTCACGGTCCCCGTGCTCCGCTTCCTCCGCCGCCACCCCACCCTCTTTGCCGAGCAGCCGCACCCGCGTTTCCCCACTCTGCCCTCCTTCTCCCTCACCCCCGCCTCCCACACCCTCCTCACCCGCCTCGCCGATGCCTCCGCGCGCGATGCGCACCTCCGCCTCGCGCGCCTGCTCCTTCTCACCCGCTCCAAGTCGCTTCCGCTCGCGTCGGTCCTCCCGCTCCGCTTCGACCTTGGTCTCCCGTTCAACTTCGCCACGGCTTTACCGTCCAACCACCCCGGCACCTTCGCCGTCGCTAACAACCATATCTCTCTACTCTCCGCCTCCGGCCTCCCAGACGACATCACTGTCTCTTCGCTACAGCGCCGTAACGCAGCGGCAATCGACGCCGCGACTTACCGCGCGCTGTCGCGGCCACCGTCCTCTTCGAACGCGCCCCTCGCATTCCCGATGCGGTTCCCGCGTGGATACGGTGGGATGAAGAAGGTCAAGGCTTGGATGGAGGAGTTCCACCGGCTTCCCTACATCTCGCCGTACGACGACGCGTCGGGGATCGACCCCGACAGCGACATCTATGAGAAGAGGAACGTTGGCTTGCTGCACGAGCTACTCGGGCTGACGGTGCACAAGATGGTCAGGAGGAACGCGATCCGGCTACTCCGGGAGGAGCTGGGCCTGCCACACAGGTTCACGAGGCTGTTCACGCGGTACCCCGGTGTGTTTTATCTGTCATTGAAGTGCAAGACAACGACAGTGGTCCTCCGAGAGGGGTATGACAGAGGGAAGCTAGTGGAGCAGTATGCCCTTGCCGCAGTGAGGGACAAAGTGCATTATGTGATGCGCACTGGGGTGCTGTACCGTGGGAAGGGCTTGTCCAAACTTGTTCTGGACGATGATGGAGCTGAAGAAGATGGTGCGCTGGATGGAGAGGAGGAATTTCAAGGGGAGGGAATGGATGAGGATGCTGATGTCGAATGCTTCGGCATGGAGATTGTGGATGACGACGGGCCTGCTGAATGCGATGAAGATGAAGGGGATAGTGATGGTTGATATGGGCTGATAGCCTTGTGTTCTGAATTTTTCTGTTTTGAGATTGTGGTGTCACTCTTCAGGTAGCTGGGGTCAATTTCGATTAGTGACACCAAAGTTGAAGTTCTGCAAAGCTATTACAGACTGCTGTGAGTATCATGTTCCAGCAAAATTTTGACATATGCAATAGCTGCTTGAGAATTTTCAAACTATTGTGGACAATTTGTTCTCTCATTGATTCTTGGTTGGGGAGGTTTGGCATATGGCTAAGGATCTGTGGATAGTGTGACTGTTCTTCATAAGTCCACAGTATGAAGCATATATATCGTCTTACAAACGTGAAATACGCACAAAATTCGATAAAAGTCATTTTATATATTCTGAATATCTACATGCCTCCATGATCATCCGATAGATTTATTACATTCTTGAAGTTGCATTTGTTACATGAGTTTGAACCACACAAGATGCTGTTACATTTGATAGGGTAAAACAGAAACTTGACATCCTTGTGCTACCACTACCATGTAGTCCTTGAATCATCTTAACTTTTTATGTTTCATTTAGGGAGTTAGCTAGAAATATCTGCTGCCTATTTGATGAACACCAAGTTGAATCATCTTCACTACAAATGTGCTATAGTGCTATGATATCAGAAATGTAAATAGAAGTTTATTATTATTAAACTGACAACTGAGCTGTGTGACAAGTTTTGACTTGATGTGGTAAAGCTATGTTCAAGCATTCCATCGCAGATCTTTCACTTCAATGTTTAAGTGCTGCTCTGCTCTAAAATTAAGTCAAGCACACAAATGGCAGGATCATGTGAAAAATGGTATTCTCACCTTTTTCACATACATTGATTTGGCCAGATCCAACTAAATGAAATCATTTGGATGCATTCATATTGACATTTGGAATTGGCAGATTGAAGCAATAAGCTGGCTGAGGCCTGAGCCAAACATATTTTACCTGTCAGAGTGGAGCACTTCTGTACTGCCCTTTTTTCCCTTTAAACTTCTTTTTTTCTTTCTTTGTGATGATAGCCATCAATAATTTTGTTCTTTCCACTTAAATGCTCAATATGATAGGCTATCTGAGCTCATTTCAAGATAATGAGAAAAGGTATCTCTCCTAACTCTTATTTTTTCTGTCAGCCTCTGTCATGTGTGCAGTGCACTCCAAAGTCGGTGATACTTGCTATTCACAATCCCTCTACCTAACTTGTTGTTGACCATGGAACATTCGCAATACTTGTGCATGCTCCAAATGGTAGACCTAAGGTTAGATTTGTTCAAATTTTTTTCCATGGCAACCCAATCCAGCAGACCGTTTGACATGTTTCTAATTAAGCACAATCTTCTGTGGGTATTCAAATTTCTGAATCAGGAATTTGTCTCCCTTATCTGAATAGTGTCACTTGCAAACTTTAGCATATTGCGTTATCCTGCAGGATTCAAGTCCTACTCCTATTTTGAACTCTGGTTGTTCTCAAGAGAGTTAAAGATCAAGATTAGCTCGATGATGTTATGCTCTTCTTTTTGATACTGTTGCAAATTTTGATTACACCATGCTACTTAAATTTCTCATTATATATAATAACTTGTCAAAGATTCATGATACTACTGGATCACGAATCTGGAGCAGAAAAAGGATTATTTATTGTGTCCTTCCATTATATATTGATTGGTTTGCATATGCCCCATGAGAGTTATTGAGGCCTTATTAATAATCTATCTGGGGCTACTTTTGAGCAACAGAATGGTATGATATCATTTTCGTTAGACCCAGTGCAGCTGTCTGCCATCTGTGATATTTTCTTTTATCTTGGCATGAACATGGAATTTTAATACTTTTGAATTATTTGGTGTGTAGGTGATGCAACAGCCTGATTATTGGCTCTCTTGAATTTGAAACAGCAGCTCTTTTTTCACAAAGCAATGTCTTTGTTAAGTTCTGTACTTTGTGCTACTGCTTTCCACCAAAGATGACAGATTGTGCGGTATCCATAAAATCTTATTCCTCTGTTCACTCATATTAACTCAATGAGCAATTCAGTTCTCTTGCATTTTCATTTCCTATGGAGTCACTATCATAATAGCAGCAGCAACACACACCATCTTCGAGGTTCTTTAATTGATGTCACCGTTGACTTTTAAATTCAATTTTGATCATTCGTCTTATTCAATTTTTTTTTGATAAATTTCATATATTTTGATATAATTTGATTTATCATTAGAGTTATTTGAATCACAACTTAAAATTTTACATATTTAAACAAGTTTTTTAAATAAGACGAATGGTCAAAGTTGATCGTAAAAGTCAACGGCGACATCAATTTAAGAACAGAGAGAGTAGGTGGCAGCAGCAACATACCAAGAACAAAAAAATGGCTAGTGGCCTGTACCTTTTTTAGAGTTATTGGCCCCTGAGATCCATATGTTTGATATTTACTTATTGCTTGCATTTCTCACTTTCCGGCTCTTGGTATTGTATTCTCAACATGGCATATAATGCTGTTTCTGCTTGGTGCCAAAATCTGTATTTTTTTTTGGTATACTCGGATAAACGATTCATTAAGAAAAACCATAAACAGGCTGCTTGCCAGATTTAGAGGCTGCAAGTTCTGCAACCCTGGCTGCTGAGAGCGACCATAATAAACTGTACCAAATTAGGCACATTCAATTCAAACTTCTCGACTTCTCACCGTGACGGTGAAGGGAAGACCCCCCCCTCCCCCTCCCCCCCTCGTGCATACACACACAACACACAGCCTCACGTTCAGCCTTTCGCATCATAGGAGAGATGACTAGCTGAGAGTAGCTGCATGCTCCAGAAGACCAGAATTGGCTCTGCAACTTTCCTGGATTCCAATGCCCAGATGAATGGAGGGCCAGGGAACAACCAGAAAAGAATGAAACTGATTTTTTTACATGGGTAGATATGCTCTATTTCAATATGCTTGAAGTTTGTCAAAAAGAATATGCCTTTGGGGGTCCACTGGTTGTTGCTTGAGTATAGGCAATCCCAATGCCTCATACTAACTTAACTAATGGGTCCAGCTGATATTAGAATGCAAAGCTAATCATTACATCATGCCTCCCCCTTGATGATGGTCCTTGGCTTTTGCACCACTCTTGTTACTGTTCACAGCATGCATCATATTGCCTAGGGTAGAGGAGCATACTGTGTAAAAGTAGTAGAAAGAAATCATGCTGAAACAGTAATGAAATGAATCATAAGCTTTTGTGCCTAATAAACTAAGTGAAGTGACAAACAAAAACAGACCATAGCCTGAAATATATTTCGCTTGTTACTATTCACCAAAATTTTCAACATAGCAATTTTTTTCTTTGAAGAAAAAACATAGCAATTCTTAAATCTGCTGATATGAACTGGAGTAAGTAATCTAATTAATTACAATGGTGATTTTTTTTGCCGGGCTCTGCTTTTGACATGAGAACGAGTTAATCATTCCCACCATGCATCTGATCATAAAACTGAAGGTGCAGGTAATCGCCCAGTGCATGGAAACTGCAACTGGAAATCTGGTGGCAGAATTTGCTGTGTGGAAGCATGAGTCCTATGGCACTGTTAATGGCAGGCACATAAGTTATCCATGATTCCAGGTCCGTGATTCATTTCTGATCAATCTTGGATTTTTCTCCCTTCCTTTTCCTTCCTGTTCAGTTCATGTGATGTACTCTCCAGCAATATCTCATATCAGCTTCAGCTCAGAGCACTTCACTTTAGATCTCTATATGCAATATAATGTTTTTATGATTCACTAAATTGGAATCCAATAGCTTCGGAAAAAAAAAATAGAAAAGCGAATAAAAATACATGTCACTCATATGAGATGTTTTTTTTTTTCTGTTCTTTTTCCACTCATATGCAAATGAAACTACGCTCATGTCCTGAAAAACAGGGAAGTTGCCTGAGAATAAATTGTTAATTTTAGAGCAGCAAGTAGTTATCATGTCACTTTCCATGTGCTTTAACTGCTAAACTGGTTAATTTTGCTATGTTACTTCATCATGCTTCTTAGCTACCTGATTCTTTCCAACATACTCTGTGAAGGGGTGTGCTGCACATTGGCGAAAGTTGATGGATCAAAAGCAGCTTGCCGAAAACCTAATTGTTTCGGTCAACCGACAAAACGAGTCTCAAAAGCCGGACAGGTACGATGCCATATGGTCCTGCGGGGATCATTAGGGGCGGGAGGTGAAAGAAAGGCAAAAGAGGGAGAGGACAGCCTATGTTAGGGTGAGTTGACGACTTGTCTTCTTGTCCTGGCAACCACTCCAGCATTGTGCCATCACGGGCCTTATCGTATCCAAAGCCACCTACGTGCCGTAGATCCTTCTGATTACTCTGCTAATTGCTCTCACTAACACCAACTACCTTTAAGATAGACTATCACGAGATGCCTCCATTATGCGCACTTGGTGTGACATATACCAATAAGAGACGCTATTTATTTTGAGGATGTGACTTGCCCTTCACCTTCTTACAGGAACCCGGGACACAATAGCAGTTTTTCAGCAGTTTTCATTAATATTGACATCGAAAAGGGTTTTCATCTTTCCTGGAGACAGGAGTCGGACGGTAGTAGTCTATGTGAGTATACCTAAGCAGTGCAGGCATCACTCAGTTGTGAGCTGTATGTTTTCCTTTCTTTGAAAGTTGCATTATTTTTCTTTTGTTTGTTGGCAACTTTACATCATTCATGTATCTAATTGGAGAAAATAACGATTGGAACTTACTATTCAGGATCGATATATCGCCTCATTTTCTTCTGATATACCACCAAAGTTCAAGAGATCCTTTTCCTTGCTAAAGTTGTACGATAATCATGATTAAAGGGTGAACAGGTGATTAAGCGTTATAAATGGCACCACACAGTAGGTCGCGCATGCTTGAGCTGCCGCAGCCCCAAGGAAACGATGGTGACAGGTGGGCCCCTTGTAGTCCAAAAGAGCTGCAACATGGTCCCGCCCTCCCGGCCCAAGCGTCTTCGGAGGCTCCGACCTTCCATACACGAGTTAATTTATTTACGGTGATATTTGTAACTTAAATTGAAACCAACAGTTTACTATACCTGGATATTTTTCCAGTATATTTTCCTTTCGGTACTGTTTCAACAAACTGTAAAATTTATAAATCTGAATTTTATCATGTAGTATTGTTTACTGCATTCCAGAATAATAAATTGGTGCATTTGAGAAAGATTCTAAAAGATATAAAATGTGAAAATATAACCATAAGTGTTTCAATTTGATCCATACCTGATCAGAATACCTTATCATCTTTTTCGCCACCAAAGACGGGATGCCGTACAGCATCAACAAATTTTTTCAGGATTACAGTGAGGTATTATCAAGCATACTGCTTGATTTTTTATATAATTTGTAAGGTAGGTTGCAGGGTTTGATCAGCGACAAGAAGATAAAGAATGGACCAAAGTGAGCAAAGCTGCATGATTAGGGAAAGTAAACCGGAGGTTATCGGCGGGAAGCGCGTCCTGCTGTGTAGGGGTGCAGCGTCGCACGCGCCGCCCCCTTTACGGCGTTCTTCGTCTGCCTCACTATAATTCCAAAAGGTAAAAAAAAAGCACGAAATAAAAATCTTACCACCCCCACCTCCGAGCTCCACAGTTACCACTTACACCACGCCTTTTGCTTTTGCCTTTGTCCTCCTCCCACTTCCCGTCCTCACTCCTCGACTCACGACTCACGAGAGGAGAGAGAGGGCCCGTGCGAGTGCGGAGTGCCAGTGGTAACGCTGTTGGGCGGTGGCGAGGCGAGTGGAGCCAAGAACACGGAGAGCACCCCTGCAGTTTCCCCGGCATCTCCGCCTCCTCCCCTTCGAGGTGCTCCTCTCGTGAGTTCTTTCAGTTTCCTCGCTCCGGTCGGTTCTTGTTTTCTCGGGGAAGCGCTGGTTTCCGCCCCTGTTAGTAGTTGGTTTCTCGGGGCAACCTTCGTGCGTGGAAGATCTGAATGCGGGCGGGTGCATTTTCCTGATTGCACGGTGGGGATTTCAGGTGTGTAGTTCTTGGGATTTCGCCGTGGTCTGGGAACCGTGGGATTTAAGGAACCTAAGGCTTTATTCGGTGGGTCGTTGTTTTCGTAAGAAAGTAATGTGTAATCCGGTGGATTGAGCGGCGCTTTTTTGTTTTGGCAGGGACGCAAGGTGGAGGGAGGTCTTCCTGCTCCGGAGAGTTGCTTCGCGTGGTGGTGCCCGGAATTAAAGCGGAAGCAGGTTGGATTCTGGAACCCTTTGGATTGAAGGAAAATTCTGGTCTTCTTCAGCTCTTTAATCCTTTTGTGTTTCTTGTAGGTGGAGTCTCCCGTGCGCTGAAAAACTGCTTACCGCTACAATACACGCTACCCTTTAAGTTCAGTTGGAGAGAACTGCTCGGAAATTCCTCCTAGAAGCGACGAAATCTTTGTTGTCCGGGTGGCTTTGTACTTGTTATGCTGCAGTTAGATGGAGGCAGTAGATAAGATTGCCGAGCCTAATGACTCTTTGCTCGTCACTGCTCGGAAACTTCAGAGTTTGGACTTGGAGACGCCAATACCCATAAAGGCTTCATGGAAAGGGAATAACTCCCAGCAGCATGATGAGAAGGATCTGCTAGCTGATGGTGAGGAGAGCTTCCGGAGCCTGGATTCCTCAGATGAGGGTGGCCGGAGCTCCTTCTCGGGGGCTAGCCACCCTCCAGAGCCAATTGATATGGATCTTATGAAGACAGTCTATGTGGCAATCGATGAGGAGAAGTCCGAGCCACCGGTGTGTTTAGTGCGCGGGCTGTCGATGAAGGGGCCTTTCATAGATGACCCCTCCGTCCGCGTTAAAGGCGCAAAGGCAAATCTGGTAGGAGCTGCAGGCAGTGCTGAAGGTTTGGCTGAAGAGAGGAAGGTGTCTAGTTCTGCAGTGGCGTCAGTGGCCACAGCACGCTCATCTCAGGCTACATCTTTGCCTCAGGACTCAGAGGAGAAGGAATGTGTTTGGGATGCTTCACTCCCTCCCAGTGGCAACGTGAGCCCTCACAGCAGCATTGACAGCATGGGTGTTGTCACCATGATGAGCACCCTGAACAGGAGCACAAGCACATATAAAAATGAAGCCATAGCTAGTGAACCGATTCTTACTGTGGAGAGAAACTCTGGAAGTGTAAAAGGGATCCGAGGAGATATGTTAGAAAGTGCAAAAACTAGCATGAGTCGACCAAGTGACAGCAGCGGTGTCAGCGATGACAGTAGCTGGAGCCATATCACTGGAGGTGCCAACAAGCCTCACAAGGGGAATGATCCTAGATGGAAGGCAATTCATGCTGTACGAACTCGTGATGGTGTGCTTGGGATGAGCCATTTCAGATTACTGAAGCGCCTGGGCTGCGGTGACATTGGCACTGTTTACCTATCAGAATTAAGTGGGACTCGGTGCTACTTTGCAATGAAAGTAATGGATAAGGCATCCTTGGCAAGTAGGAAGAAACTGAATAGGGCTCAAACTGAAAGGGAGATTCTACAACTTCTGGACCACCCATTCCTTCCAACTCTATACACACACTTTGAGACCGATAGGTTCTCTTGTTTGGTCATGGAATTCTGCCCAGGTGGCGATCTGCATACTTTGCGACAGAGACAACCAGGAAAACATTTCTCTGAGTATGCTGCTAGGTGAGCAATAAATCATGATTAATTTTTTCAATATGTAGCTGTTAGGGCCAGAGTAGAGTAACCCCACATGAATGGATATGCATAATTAAATTAGTTGCCATTTACTTAGCAACATCGTATTGACACTCTGAAATTTTGTTACTGGAGTCCACTACAAGATTTATTGTCACAGTGATATAATATTTATTCAAATACTGTTGGACTGTGTGAAGATTTTAACTTTCACAGTTATCCTCTTCTGCAAAATGACTGAGTAGTCTTGTAGCCTTTGAGATTATATACAGAGAACATGGAGGTATTCTTAAAATATTTCCTCTGATTATTTCATGCACTTCGATATCCCTGTTATGATTAGCAGCAAGCAAGCGAAATATTAGGCCATGCTACATTGTAGTTTTTGTTTCACTATTTGTACACTTCAATAGCTGCTTGTTGCCTTTCTAGTTAGAAGCACTAATAGTGTGCTCTGATTCTGGGCAGGTTTTATGCTGCAGAAGTACTTCTAGCTCTAGAGTATCTACATATGTTGGGAGTTGTCTACAGGGATCTAAAACCAGAAAATGTTCTAGTGCGAGATGATGGTCATATAATGCTTTCAGATTTCGATCTATCCCTGAGGTGTGCCGTCTCTCCTACACTCATCAGGACATCAGTTTTTGATTCTGATCCTAGAAGAGCGGGTGGTTTCTGTGTACAACCTGCATGCATGGAACCTACTTCAGCTTGTATTCAGCCTGCATGCTTCTTGCCCAAATTGTTCGGCCAGAAGAGCAAGAAAAAGACTCGAAAGACAAGATCTGAGCTGGGACAGAGGTCACAGAGCACAACCATCCTACCTGAGCTCGTTGCCGAGCCAACATCAGCACGATCAATGTCCTTTGTTGGGACTCATGAGTACTTGGCCCCTGAAATCATCAAAGGCGAAGGCCATGGAAGTGCTGTTGACTGGTGGACCTTTGGCATCTTCCTGCATGAGCTGCTATACGGCAAAACACCATTCAAAGGGTCAGGCAACCGTGCCACATTGTTTAACGTGGTCGGCCAGCAGCTAAGATTTCCAGAGGTACCATCTACAAGCTACTCGAGCAGAGACCTAATCAGGGGGCTCCTGGTCAAGGAACCACAGCACCGCCTTGGTGTGAAGCGGGGCGCAACAGAGATAAAGCAGCATCCATTCTTTGAGGGGGTGAACTGGGCTCTCATCCGGTGCAGCACTCCTCCTGAGGTTCCCAGGCCTGTCGAGGCGGAGCTGCCTGTGAAGTACGGGGTGGCAGAGGCAATCGGGAGCAACAGCAAGAGAATAGCTGAAGCGGACGTGAAGTCGGGCGGGAAGTACCTGGACTTCGAGTTCTTCTAGAGTAGTGCCCCGCGATTACTATTGTTTGCAGACTTTGTGTTTGGTCAGTTTGGTGCTGTGCTGTGTGATTCGATGTGGCCGTGTGTGTGTCGCCATCGTTGCAAAATTGTTGAACCTGAATTGACCAGAATTAGATAGATGTTTTTTTATTACTGAAGTCAAGTATCTCCACATTTAACATTTCTGTAGGGACAGGCTACATCTATATATTCTTGACGCACTTGTTATGATGCGCATGCTTAACTGGTCCATTTCAGGAAGCTGAAAGCAGTGAGGATGCAGATCTTTATATGATCTGATAGATGCAAAATTATAAAAGTTACAGTATTCTGCAGCATGTATAGACCTCTTGTTTTTGTTTTTTTTTTTTGGAAAGTTATAGACCTCTTATTGATTCGCTTATGCTATGTACCTGTTGGCCTGTCCTCTGATCAGCCTGGGCAAGTTTTTCAAGGATGGGTGCTGTTACCGTACCGTGGTTCTGCATCTACTGTCCGTGAACAAACCGCCGGGATACACTTGCTCTGCTGTTGCCGGTGCTCCGTGGCTGTTTGGGGGCGCCGATGGACTGGAGCCGAGCTTTGGGCAGGCCATTCAAGAAAGGCGCGGTGGCCTGATGGTCCTAGCCGTCGACGGCGTCACGGGGTGAGGGGTGGGATCCTGGGTGGTGCAGCGCGGCCCCCGCCTACGACATTAGTGGAGCCGTTCAAGCGGAAGTAGCTAGCATTTCGCAATGGGCTCAGCCCAGCGATCGCGATCACCTGGGCAGCCGGCGCGTCGTAGTCGTGGCCGAATGGCGGGATGGGCGTGTGTTGGACATTTTTCCGGCTGTGTTACGTTACGCCCGGGCTTGTAGCGACACTGTTTACTGACGGATTCACGAGATTTTCAGGTTCATGGCTCCGATGGCTTAGGCATTCGTGTCCTGTCCAGCAATCGGTTCGAAATTCATTCCCGCCGTGCTCACTGCTAAACCGTGGCCCTTCCATGTTCGTCGCCTGAACAATTGCAGAGTCCGCACTAGTGGTTGCCCGCCGCCCACCGCCCACCGCCCACCGCTGTGCGCTGCCGCTCACGCGGCTGTCACCCAGGGACCCAGGGTTGTCGCTTCCTGCTTCCAGCAAAGATAACGTTCCCGTTCCCGGGAAATCAGTTTGTCGCTCTGCACGTTTCTGTTTCTTTGAGATGGATGGATGCTCTCCGACTTAGTACCACTACTACCACGCACTACAGTATGCCTAACGGTAGCCAAAAGAAAAAACACGTTGCCGTTGAGAAAAAAGTCTCGAAATGAATCGCGTTCAGTTGAAGCCCAAACACTGGATTTTATTTCCGATCATAAGCATGACATCCAAACTAGACACACACTCCAGCAAGCAGCCCGCTACTCCGATCCAGAAACACTACACACACAGAGCTTCAACACCTACCCCGCACATCTCTTTTAATATAAATATTTGTATACTTTATCTATCTCGTATAATTTTTTATCTCTTATTTTTTATATTATATTTTTTATTTATTAATTTTATGTCACGTTATCTTCAAACTATCGTCCTTTTACCTCCCCTCCGCGTCTCGACGTCACACGCAACGCACATCTCCATTCTTCGGTTTTTTTTTTTTTTTTGCACCACAGCGACCACGCCCTCCTCCGCCTTCCGCGTCACATGACCACGCCGCTCTCCTCCGTCTTCCTCGGCGCAACCATGCCGCCATCCTCCGCCTTCCGCGGCAACAGCTCGGTGTCCTCCTCCGTCTTCCGCGGCTTGACCACAGCGCCCTCATCTGTCTTCCGCGGCAACAGATCGACGTCCTCCTCTGTCACGCTCCAACTAATCCTCCGCCATCGCCGGCATATTTGTCGCCAACGGTCTCAACTGCGCAGCCTGCGGGGATCTCCACCACATCACTCGACCACGAGCAACAGCACCGCCCAGCCTCCGCATTGCTCCACCCCGAGCAACCGCGCCGCCCTACCCTCCCTGTTCACCACACAATGTCCCTGCGTCACCCTCCCACCTTCCCCGCACTGGCCACCGCCTTATCCCTTCTCTCGCGCCTCTCGCACCTTCCACGCCGGCCAACTCGACTCCGACCAACAACTTCCGCCATTCTCACCGGCCAGAGCGCAACCGGCGATGGATCCCGTGCCAACAAATCTCCGGTCACCACCCCAATCCTGGCACTCTAGGGACGTCGCCCGCTCCACTAGCTCCCGCCGCGCCGTCCCGCCCGAACTACCGCCATCCGGGTCGAGCCCCGCTGCGTCGTCCGTGTCAAGCTCCCACCGCCGCCATGCCATCCAGCCCCAATCCCCCCACCGCCTCCGGATCAAGAGCCTCCGTCGCCATCCGGCACCCTCACGCTCGAGTCCCCGCCTTCTTTGCCTCGAGCGCCACTGCCCTAAGCCCAGGCTGCCCCGACCAGCCTTCATCCGACGCTGCCTCTGATGAGCTCGTGTCACGTCTAAGGAGAAGAAGACCTGGATTGATAATGATTGAGGCTTTAACGTAATTCTCAATGATGGAAATATTGGCGGTTCTCCGATTATCCCGTGGGCTCGGATACCGCTGGATGCGTTCCTCTCCTCCCAGCCGGCGATGGATGTGTTTGTCATCGCCTCCCTTCCTGCGGGCCCTTGCCGCGGCCATCCTCGTTGTCTTCATTAGCGGCAGCCTAGCCTGTACATGAACCGTCGTGGTGGGTTTAACCGTCCTCTGCTACTAATTAAGTCGTTCGCCTGATTAGTCATTCTCGTCCTTTTTTTAAGTTTTGCAATATTTTGATGCAATTTTGTTTTATTTGTTGGACCTTGTTGAAACTGTTAGTTCAAACTCGAGAGTTCAGTGAAAACTAGAGCATATGTATTTCTACTATCATATTTTGGTATTTGAGATTGCACTGAAACATGTCTGTTCCAGGTGGTCTCGGTGAAGCTAGATGGGTGGACATACGAACAAGTTGACATTTTAGCTTATTCAAGTGAGAATGCGGCAGTAAACACTATACATTAAGCCTAGTTAAGATTGCTCAGCAGTGGAGCACACTGATTTTATCATGTGACACACTAGCTTGGAAATATTTCATTCA
This sequence comes from Zoysia pacifica, assembly GCA_001602315.1. Classification (NCBI taxonomy): domain Eukaryota; kingdom Viridiplantae; phylum Streptophyta; class Magnoliopsida; order Poales; family Poaceae; genus Zoysia; species Zoysia pacifica. The sequence continues at coordinate 60,416 of BCLH01000356.1, read as the reverse complement.
TTTGTTTGATGTTTTATCTGACACATAACAGATTCTTTTGTGTATATATGTTCATTTGTCAGATACAACTATGGCTATTTCACTAATTGATCTTTTTCAGGTCCTCGGATTAGCAAGGAAGCATCTAAATAAAAATTACTTGCCCTTTGTTTGCAGTGGATGGAAAGCGTTGTTTCACAGGGTCATCAAGTTGAGTTCCTTAATTAACAATGAATCCAACTGCTTGGTAATGTCAAAGAAATGGTGGGCGTAATACTCTCTTTGGACAAAACTTGGTTATCAGATACAACCCCGCAACTATCTCTATGAATAGCCTTTTCTTTTACTTATTATGCATGTGTTATATTTCAAATGTTTGTTTAGTAAACTCTCTGCTTTCCTATTTATCAGTTTTGCATGGTGACTGATATCAACACATATAAAGCAGATGGTAAAAGAATTTAGGGTGTTTCATGCCGCAAAAGTTGTTTCTCCTGTGGCTTAGATAATTCTGCCATTTAACTAATATTACTTTTTCATGTGAACACCTAGCCTCATCTTGCAGCGTGAGGTGACCCATGACTTATATTTTTCCCTTTAAGCTTTGATTGCTTACAAGTCTATTTATTGTTCATCTCATTTTACATATACTCAACTATGCCCATCGAAAAAAAAGTATGTTCAACTGTGCTTCATAAGTTATTCTGTATAGAATCATACATTATTGAAGATCCTGTCATTACCCTGTTAGCTGATTACTAATTGTTTTTTACTCGTCTATTTGCAGAATACCCAAGTGCAAGGAGGAGAGCCTCTTTTGTCGACACAACATATTAGTAGTATACTGTCATGAATGATGGAGGAGGTAAAAGTTGAACATTCTTTTCTTAAATGCTGTCCTATGGATAAATGCTTCTATTAGTGCAGATGATCTGCTTTATGACAATCATCACATACCAGTAGAGTGCAATTGCATTCTTCTTTGCACGAGCACAGCGTCCTTCTTTCGAACGTTATAGAAATTTGTTTTGTTGTTGCGGTACTGGGTTGTAGCTTAGCAGCAAGGCTGTTGCTGGATCTGATAAGTATGTAAGTAAAGCCCTCAATTCTACCTCTACAGCTCGGCTGATATGTTTCCCCAAACAAAAACAATCTGCGTGAGCTGTCACTGCTCAAGTGCTCCTTCTCAAAGGCATTCTTTGTGGCAGTTAGTAAGAAGTACCCCAATTTCAGGTATGTTTCCTCAGCACTGTTTTATATCTGTCCAAATTCATGCTTGCAAAAAGGGCTTCCGAAGTATCTCCAACATCTGATGAAGAGCTTCATAATCTTGCAGAAGGAGCTGGTGTTAAGGTCTTGAACTGGTTTTCTTATTTCTTTAATTTTGGTATTAGGATTGTACTTATACTTCATATATTGTAGTAGTTATCTAAACTTTTATAACACACAAATTTAGCTTGTTGAAAAGGCTGTTGAAGACAGCAAGAAAGTTTCAAGGTTCATTCATTTGATTGGCATCTACGGTGTTGCTTATCCTTTCCAGTTACATGTCAGTTTGGTTTCAGTAACTAACTAGATTTACTTCTTTCTTTCCAGTGGAATTGATTTGTACACTGTATCTAATGTAGTGTTCAATTATACTTTTGTCTTACTACATCAGCAATCAGTGTAGGCCTTAGAATTTGTAGCCTTCTTTATCACTTTACATTGCAAATGATTCTTCAGTATTGTACATGGATGAATTTAGATTGATGGCCTAAAAGATTCAATTTCAAATCACCATCTACTAGCTACAGTGTACGAGGTGTTATGGGAGATTACAGTGTATAGGGTGTTATGGGAGAATTAAGCTCCTTATACATTTGTTTCTCTTATCTCTTTTTGAGAAAAAAGTGTTTACATCCTTAACTATTAGATAGGTTGGAACTGATTTTGTTATTGTAAATAATATTTGAATAAAGATTTGTAATTAAAATCGACCTCTGCAATCTTTTGAGTGCTTCAAGATAATAATTTACGTGCAGACACAGAGCTGCTATTATCATCAGCACTTAAACATTGAAGGTAATATAGACAAGTGAAGCATGGCATTCTGTTTTTTTTTCTTTTATTTTACTAATGCGTGAACTTTTGTTGTACTTTGACTCAAGATTTCGATTCATACTTTACCAATTATTTTTTTTAGATTTACTTTTGTATAGTATTGTATCATAGTGAAGTTATAGTATTGTTTTGTCTGCAGGGAAGTGAGAATGTCTTACGATGTCTTGTCCGTATCAGAGAGAGATTGTATCACACTGCTCTGCCCGTAATGTCGATGTCGCACGCCCGTAACGTAGCACGGATACTCGGACCAGTAAGAATCATAAATGCATACTCCATCGAAGAGAAGCTAGAGGCTAACTAGCGCGGCGACCCGAGAGGTCGACACACAACAGCAGAGAAGCCGCGGGCCATGCATACACATGACGGCGGGGGTCGATGGCCGCCGCCCCGTCCCGCGCTAGCGTTGGACATGACCTACCCGGCCGCTTCCGTTCAAGACGAGGCCTGGTCCATGCGGTGCTGCGCCGCGTCCTTGGTGTCGCGGGCCTTGGACGCGAGGCACGCCTTGGCGTGGTCAAGCTGGTCGGCGCTGGGCGGGTGCTTGCCCGTCAGGTACCTGTACATCCACGAGAACACGGACAGCGCGGCCACGCCGAGCCCGCCGGAGGTGACGAACCCGGCGGCCATGAGCGCGAGCACGACGGCCGCCGGCACGAGCACCGGGCTGAAGATGACTAGCACGGGCGTTGCCACCGTCAGCGCGATCACGGTGCCGGCCAGGATCAGCCCGGACAGCACCAGCATCGAGCCTCCCGCGGTCGCGGCGGTCGCCGCCTTCAGCGCCGTCATCATGAAGGCCGGCTGCCGGCTCTGCTGCGCCTCGCCGCCGTGGCTGCCGCCGATCCCACCTCCAGCGCGGTGGTGGCCCTCGCCGTAGCCGCCCCCCATCGTGCCTCTGTGCTGATCGGCCATGGCTTGTCAAGCACGTATGTGCGCTTCACTGTCTATGCTGTTCGTTGCGGCTACCAGCGAGGTGGACGAGGGCGCCGGAGAGATCGTTTATGGAGGGAGCGCGCGAGGGGGGATGCGCGCAGGCGGGACCTCGCGCGGCCGCGTGGGGCGCATGGGGAAATCGTGTCGGGCTCCGGACGACACCTGTGGCGGTGTCGCGGCGCTCTCCTCAGGCGATACGTCCGAGGTTTTTGGACGTTCGGTGTGATATTGTTAGCTGGGCCTGGGCTAGCGCTGTTGGAATCTACGGCCTCATGGTGCAGCCCAGAAGGCTAACTCTGCTGCGCTGCTCTAAGACCATTTTTCATCACATTAGTGCTGTGTAGGGGTGAAAAAAAAAGTTTCGCCTCGCAGATCTTTCACAAATTTATTCGACTTTTATTAAACTTTAGTTTAAAAATAAATAAAAATTTAGCTTGATTTTATTTTGATTCAGCTTTCACAATTTTTAATTCATTTTTTTACCCGTTTTCACCGCTAGTGATGTGGACAAGCAAAACCACAAAATTCTGCGTTGATTTTTCTTCTTTTACAAATAAAAAAATAGAAAATGTTGACCTGTGCTGATTCCAATGCGGGAGTGGAAAGCAAGAGGACATGGAACTCGGAAAGGTTGTGTGTGATGACAGAGATCCTAGGCAAAAGTTAAGGCAGCAATCAACGGTCAGAGGCCGTTGAAACGAATGGACGATACGATGCTACCGTGGACACGTCTCTTAACTTTCGAGCGTACGTACCATCAACAAGTTGTTTACGTTTACCTAATTGCGATACCCCTTTTTGACCACGGTGCAGTCGGCTGCCTCTAGTATCAGTGTAAGTATACTCTCTTACTTTTTTAATTGATGTTGTTGTTGATTTTTAAATTTAAGTTTGATTATTTATTTTATTTAAAATTTTTGATAAATTTTATATATTTTAATATAATTTAATTTATCATTAGAGTTATTTAAATCATAACTTAAAATTTTACACATTCAAACAAATTTTTTAAATAATTTAAATAGTCAAAATTGATGATAAAATTCAACTATAATATCATTTTAAAAACGGAAGGTAGGGGTATGTTGCTATTTCAGGTGGTTTAAGTTTACTCCTTCACTGCTCAAATTTGCCCTACCGTATTTTAACCTGAGTTTTTAGCCAATTTTGTTAATCAAAATTGTCTGCTCTTCCCGCTGAACTGAATCAGCTGCCACATCAACCATTTCGCTGGAGCTCAGCCGCTCCTTTTGACGCAAAACCTTTACACCCAAACCTGAATAATCGTCTAATTAATTATCCCATCTCTTCCCTTTTCTTTCCTTTTTCTGAGAAAACAAATGAGCTGACTGTGCGCGCGGCAACTCACTCCGCATGGCAACAATTCATAAACAGTGCCATAACTTTCGCTGCATGACCTGTACTCAAGCAGGATTCAGGCGCCAACGAATCAAGTTGGCTAGAAAAAAAAATCGTTTAGTTGGATGGCAAGTTGTAGTATAGCACCGTATAATAATATGCCGTCGCCTTTGGAGCGAGCACCACCCTTTCCACCGAGAATACCGAACAGGATGGCAACCGGTGTCATGCTGTAGTAGGCAGGCAGCGTGGCCCATCCATTATCGACGACATAGGGCCCTGCTCCAGCTGTTGAGCAACACCAGCTCGGTTGGGATTTGGATATTCTCTTCTCTTCTTGGACGAAGGGGTAATTGATCCTCTCCTGCATCACGGATAAGCACGGGCTTTTAGATATTTTTTAGTCTCCTTTAGATTTGAAGAAAAAAAATTTCTATTCTTGTATTTTTTTCGTGAAATTTCTGTACAATTTTTATTAGAATCTTGAGTTTAGCCCTTGTAGATCGTGTTTGGGAGTAAAGATGAGATAGTAGCTTCGTTGCGTATGGCACCTTCTCCCTTTCGTCTCCTCCAGCACAATCGCAAAGCCGGATGGTGACCTTATCGATCCACTTGCTTCTATTTTAAAGATGAGGATTGGTTAATGTTGCTGCCGTGAGCAAGCGTTCTTCTTCCTTCCAGGTAGAACGTGCGAACGCTCGTACTACTTGTTTTCTTGCTCGGCTGTGGAATTTCGAGTCTCGTGGCCGGAGTCCTGGTCCAGTTTTTGTTGACTTTGGCGGTTTGGCCCATGTCGCATGTTTAGCAGCTAAAGATATTTTATCTATGGATCGTGGCGCGGCCATCGGTGCACATCAGCTGGCTACTTGAACGCAACACTGACTCTCTGTTACGTTTAACGAACAAAGACACTCTACAAACCTCTGTACAATTTTACTGAAATCCTCACTGGCATTACCACCACGCCCACTCTGATCCAAGCCCTGAATACAAGCAGTATCGATTTCACCGTACATTCCTGCACCGCTTTCCCACTTGGGCAAGTTGCATCGAACAAGAGCACCATCCAGAGATCGTCCTGAGTGGGCTTATCGCTTGATCCATCCGATGGAGCTTTCACGGGGCCGCGCGCTCGCGCTCGCCGTCGCTTTCGTCGTTGCCCGTCGGGTGCACCGTGCACTTGCAGAAAATGGCTCTTGTCCTGTTCTCGCGCCTGCTTGCGGGTCAATGGCGTCATCGCACACCTCATTGGCTCGCGCTCAGCCCCGGTCGATGACGTGCTTCGTCTGACGATCGGCACCTAGATGACCAGCTGCTCCACGCGCGGCGCTATGGCCACCACCTGCTCGGCCGGCACGGCCGGGAACCACGGCTGCGCTGGCCGGCTGAGCTGGGAAGGCGGGGGGACCAGTGGCAGGGACATGGTGGCGGCGGCGGCCTCGCCACGCTTCCGCCGCTTCGGCGAGCCGGACGAAGACGAGGACGAGGAGAATGACGACGAGTCCGACGACGTCGCGGGCTTGGGTGACGGCCGCTTGGCGGCCGCGGCGGCGGCGGCTGCGATCTCCGAGCCGATGCGGAGCGGGAAGTTGAGGAGCGCGCGAGAGCCGCGCATGCGGTACGCGGCGCGGTCGTAGGCCAGCGCGGCGTCCTCGGCGGTGTCGTAGGTGCCGAGCCACACGCGCGCGCCGTTCTTGGCCGGGTCGCGGATCTCCGCCGCGAACTTGCCCCACGGCCGCTGCCTGACGCCCCTGTAGTGCTTCCCCCTGGCCACCGCCGCCGCCGCGGCCTGCTCCTGCTCGTCCCTCTTGGGCGTCGCCTGGTCGGTGGTGCAACTGCTGCCCGGCGTGAGCGGCGGCTCCGCGACGCCGAAGCTGTACGAGCCGTCGTAGGAGCACGAGGAACAGTCCGGGGACGGCAGCGGCTCGGGCTTGACCGCGGCGAAGGAGCCGTCTGGCAGCCAGCCGTACGCAAAGGCGTCCCGCAGCGCGCCGAACACGACCATGTCGTCGGCGTCGTCGGTCCGGAACGGAAGCGAGTCGCTCCACTGGTCCGCCACCAGGCTTTCGAAGCTCGCGCTTCGGCGGTACCCCGGCCGCGTCGTCGCCTCTTCCTTCTTCACCACCGCCGCGGACTCCTCCAGCAGGGGCTGCCGGATGCTGTCCAGCACCAACGCCTCCGACGCCGGCTTCAGCAGCATCCTCGTCTCCTTGAGGCTTGAGTCTCCTCTGCTCCGAGCTGACGAGCTCTCTGTTTTGGTGGATCAGCTGAGGAAACACGGCAGTGAGCTGAAGTGATAGACTTTGAATTGAACGGTAAGAGGTGAAGACCCGGGAGGGGCCTTAAATAGGCCGAGGCGGGTGCACACAAAGTCGCGGTTCGTTGAACCTTCCTCGTCCTGGTAACCACGTGACGGAATGGGTTTTTTACGAGTAAAATAACCGCTAACTGACGCCCCGTTAGGCGAAGCTAATGCTAGCGCTGTCTGTCTGTTGGATTGGGATAAGCAGTCTCGTGCTTCTGGTGGATCGATGTGGCGTCAGCGATGAGGTCGTTGGCTCGGTTCGTGGCGTGGGCGCGCGGGGATCGTGCGCGCCATCTACCTCTCTCGATGCTTTCTAGATGGTCCGACACATCTGGCGCATTCCGGAGGTCGTTCACATGGCGATCGTCGACCCCGTGACGGTAAAAGTGCCGTGCTTTCCACTCGGCTTTGTGAAGCCACTACTCCATAAAGCTCTTCGAGTTGGGTCTGTCCGTTCTCCTCCTGCTTAGCAAAAGCCATGGCATCTGCTGAAAGTTACTGCGCGAGCAATGCATTTCTCTCGCGGGAACCGGAGGAAAGAAACTGACCGCCGGAGCCCTGACGACAAGAAACATTGGATCTGTACAAAATGATGCGGCCCGGACTCCGCCATCACGAGGAGAAATGGCGGGGAATCCATGCGGTGCGTTGCTTCTAGACCGTCCTGCGATTTGCCGTCGCGCACGAGAGGACAGAGACGGCTCCGCCGGGGGCCCAAACCCGTGAGAAAGACATTGTAAAAACCAGGCACACAGGGCGGGAGCGGTTCCTCTTACGTCGACGTCACGGGACGTGTAGGCTCGGCCTCACACATCAGTGATGGGACGCGACGTCAGAGAAGCCCCGACCCACAGGGCTGGATTTGCAACTTGTGGAGCGTGCCTTCCACTTGTCAAGGTCTTCGTTAGAAGAATTTTCAATTTTGATTCACGCCCAAGTTATACTAGTACATGCCACTCCTACTCCAATATGTGACCCAGCCATAGCATGGCTCTAGAAGGTATCTGATTGATGTTTCCTGTGTTCATGACATACTGATTAATCACCGGAATACAACGTTGACAGTACATCAGCCTTCTAGAAGAACTAGGAGTATATACATAAAGAACATCAGCCTTCTAGAAGAACTTTATACATAAAGTTCTGTTCTCGAAGTACTACTAGTACCGTAACATTCTATTGTGACGCGGTTGCCTTGGTGAGTGGATTTTCTTATTAATATATTGTTACGCTTGCGCATGTAATACTTGTACCTCAATGTATGTCCTAGAAATTCAGCAGCTCTTAGGCTCTGTAACTGACCATCATCGAAACCAGCTAACACAGCCCTAAAAAACAGAGAACCAAATTCACCAATACTAACCAATATCTCGAAGCTGAATCAACTTCATTCCATGGCCACCTTCTCAAACGCAACCACCAGCGGCCAGTCTGTCCGGGTGCGGCAGACACAAACAAGGGATCCAAACGACGGTCTGTATTCAGTCCGGTAATTGAGGGTTAGACTAGTCAGCGGTCAAGAATGAAGATGGACTTTGACCGTGGACTAAAAAGCTGTAGGCCCTTATCCGGTTTGGGCTTCGAGAGAAAAGGATATTCGTGGGATCGAGGTCACGGCCACACTGCATCAAAGACTGGCCTTGTCTTGCGTGCGGGACACGTCAGGGTCCACGTCCTCCCGCGTCGGCAGCTTCCTGGGTCCTTCTCCACCAATCGTTAACGCCACGGTTTTCGTATTATCCCTGCTCTGACGCGGACGTTCTCCCGTGCCCCGCGGCTCTGGTGGGCTGCGTGCACCGTTCGATCGCCGGCCGTGCGGTTGGGAGGGGGGTCCGAGTTTTTATGCAGGGGGGCCCATAGGCCTCAGGAGCTGCGGGGCCCCGTAAGCAGGAACGAACGGCCACATTGACTTCAGCTGACATGCAGATAAGTGCATGTCGATGCGTAGAGTGTAATATCCGGCTATTATCCACAGGACTGGGCAATAGCAACAGCACTCTTCTTTATCTTTTCACCGTGACCGGGAAAACATTAGTGAAGTGCCTCCCCTAGACTCTGACTGCACTGTTACTTTGATAGTCGTCGATACAGTACTAATGATATGCCAGAGCTTGCAGATCAAGGGGCTGTTTTTTTTTTCTTAATTCGACGGAATCAACCTTTCCAATCCAAGAATCAAAGTTCGAAAAGTTGGAAGGATCTCCTGATGAAGCTGCTTGGTGCCTTCGATTCCGCACGCTGCCATACTGCTTGACGTCTACTTGAAGACTGAACTGAACTCCAAACAAGATGCGCAGCTTGGTGTGCCAGAGTTTTTGCAGCAACTTCGTCATCATCAGACGGCCCGAAAATAATGAGCATGGAAATATGTTATACAGTGCAGTACAAAACTCCATGCAAACATAAAAATTTACATGAAATTTTGCTTAGAGAAAGAGCGAAAATTTAGGTCGACACAGATATTCATTCTGCAATTCTTGTTGCTTGAAAGTGACCGCACCACACCTGCGACGCCGGATCTACGAAAGAGAAACCCCTTTCTCTGCAAAACCCCCCTTTCACACGCACCCCGCTTACAATCAAAGACCGTTTTCTCGTCGCTGTCCTGATGTGACATGGCTACGCAAACAGAAATCAGCCAGAAGAGTTTCCTGTGGGCAGGTCGCACAGGTATTCAGCTTGAACCAAACCGGTGCACTGAACTTGACTCTCAATCCAAAACGGGCGAAAAACCCCACGTGCTCTTCGGCAAAGATGGAATAAACAAACGCGACGAATTTCAAGCCATATTTTTTTTCTGAAGAAAATTTCAAACCATATGGAGAATGATCCTTCCATGATGTTTCCAGGCGTATAAGCTTCGGCAGCTACGGCGTCTCGCCTGCAGAGGGAGCACATAGTAGAATCTTTGATCTCGTCTCTCATGTCCAGGACACAGCCGCTGTGCTAAGGCTGCTGAGCAATCACTGTACTGCTGAGTACTACTACTACTACTACTAGTTGAAGACAACGAAGGTGAGTGAAAATTTAGTCCAAGACGATAACCTTCTTCAGTTTTCGCGGTCTCAGGTCCGTAGACCTGAACATCGCACATCGACCTTCAGTAGAGTGTAGCACTAAATCAGTTTGGACCAAAAACCGCAAAAGGCCAAACCACATCGACGACCCTCGAAATTTGGACAGAATGGCTCCTTTCTGCAGATCCTATTTCATTTTCACACGCACACCCCGTCGACCACCAAAACCGTTTTCTCGTGTCCTGAGTCCTGATGACGCGACATAGCAACGCGATCGGAAGAGTTCCCTGTTAGCCGGTCACGTACACAGGTACGCAGCTCGAAGACGATCCGTGCACTGAACTTGGATGCCCAACGAAAACCAGGCATGCGATGCGCGCGGCTGTGCGCAAGACTACACATGATTATCACAAAGGAATACTAGAATTACGTACGCCACCCTCCACTAACCTGCGAAACCCTCACGTGTTCTTGTGAGAAACGGGATACTAGCTCGCACGAGAAGTTTCAGGTCACTCATGGAAAGTCTACATCAGCATTAGAACTCTGCTGATCCCTTTTTTAACTCTTGTTTCACAGAAGTGGAATCAGCATTGCTACGGATGAGAGTGCATCAGTTGATTCAGTTCAGGCTAGTGACGCGCTGACAGACCGTGATCACACGATCATTTCAAGTGCAGCGAAACGTAGGTAGGCACTAGGCTTGTCTTGTATTATCCTTGCACATCAGCGAGCATAAAGAACTGTTTGTTTTTTTTTTTTTTGAGCCTGCGAGCATTAAGAACTTCTGCGCCAAACAATACCACAAATCAGGGGAGCGGTTGGATTGGCTAGCTGTGGCGTCATAGTGTACACTGCATCTGGAATATCGTCTAAAAGAATCTGGAGGTAACCTTTTCCCTTTCTGAAAATAACAGTTTCTGACTTTACAGGCACTATTTTGCTCACAAACTTTACCCTTTTCTTTACCTTTTTTTTTTTCTACAAGCGTCATATTATGTATCGTACATCATGAAATTCTAGATGTCATCGTCGTTTGGTACTACAAGACAGGTCTCCACGGGCGAGAAAACTAAAGCCCGGGCTGTTCCCGGTCCATTGCATCCGTCCACCCGGGCAAGAAAACTGATGCCCCCGCCTGATCGGAATTCGGAAAGCATCGCGATGCCAAGAGTCACCATCACCGCATGGAAAATATGAGCCTCTCGTTTGGTAGCACTCCTACAAGACATGTCTCCACGGCCTGTAGTTCTCGCGTTGATTGGTGCTGCTACTGTACGTGATGTGCGGTACAAGAAAAAAAAAAGATGACATTCACCTGAGACATTTCTGTTCTATGCTTTCGCTATCGATAGTTCATAGTACCTTATCACCGTAGAAAAAGCGCTAATCCAACTAGAATTCAAGGGAGACAGCAATGCGCGCAATGATGTCAGTTTAGTACTGTACTACTACTTCCTGCGGCTTTTCAATTTTGTCAATTTTTTGCTAGAAAAAAATGAATGTTTGAGCATCAGCCTCAAAATTAGGTGTCTACGCACATGGTATGCAAACATGCAGTTGGATATTCCTTATCGACAGATTATACGCATGGTAGTCATGCTAGTACTATGAAGCCACTTGACCAATTATACTGGGTGCAGCTGGTCACTGACCATCATCATGGCAGCTAGATGCAATGCACTTTCGGAAAAAGGCAAAGTTAGCTAGGCTGCCACTCCGTTTTAGGTCCACTGACCGTTCTTGATCAGGGTCCAGGTCATGCCTAGGTCGTTAGTACGAGGGGCAAAATAAATTCACGTGTCGATTTGTGCTTGGTGTCCTGCAGGTACCAGGACTCCGATCCCGGACTCATGCAGAAGTTAGCACCAATTGGCCGCGAGGAATGTGGCCGTTTGTGCTTGAAACCTAACTAGTGTACTGCGGTGCACTATTGTGCGCCGTTTATACAAAATTATATAATATATAGGGTTTAGCAATGTTTGGAGATGTTTAGCAATGTGGAAGGATAGATAGGGTTTTGCAATGTTTAGCAACGTCAAGAACAGGTAGAAGCTACAACCAAACAGACAGTAGAAATAGGAAAGCAAGATAACAACGGAAAGGAACATAGTAAATAGCGAAGCTTGTTCCCCCTCTTTCCTTCTTGACCTTAGCAAAGACAACGTGATGCAGCACTGAATCAAAGCACAGGGAAGGAACAGTTTGTCGGTGGCTGCAATACACAGTAGGGTGCATGACCATGGTACAACACTTCATAATAAGCCATGGCTCATAAGAAGGGAATTAAAAAGGAAAAGAAAAATGAAAAAAAAGGAAGAAGCACATTCAGATCGCAATAGGAGAAACGACAGTGCAATAGTATCTCGATCGAATGACCGCAGCTCAAAGCAAAGCGGCGCCCCCGACGCGGCGGGGAAGTGCAGGAGGATGGCCAGCCGGAGAGAGATACTAAAGGAAGCAAGGCAAAAGGGAGTGATGCAAATTGCAATAAACTTTGTATCTGTACCTAAACAAATCTGAAGAGGCAACTTTAATCTTTTCGTCAGTAATCTTTGCTCCATGATCTGCCAGAACGAATAGCACATTAAAAGAGTATGAGCAGAGTATGAGCATACTGAACTGGACATATAGCAACCAATAGGCAGTGGTCAGATATAGCAGGAAATAGGAAGTTGGAAGCTAAAACAATGAACCAGTTACAGCACCTCGAAACTGGCAGCATATTTTCAGTTTCAGAAGTAGAAGCCAAAATCTTGGCCTGTTAAAACGTTAATCTTGCATATTTGCCATTATTATTTTATTACTTGGCATATGAAAACCATAAATTTATTCTTCCTTGAACTCGCAATAGAAAAATAAGAATACACACGAGGAGTCATATGGCATCGTATACAGCTTTCTTTGTAATATATTTACAAGTAAATGAGATGGTATTCTACTGTTAGTTCTTAATGTTTTTAGTTCTGCAGTAAAGGGAACAATATGCAGGTCAAAGAACATTTATCCCACAATTCTTTCCATTAGGTCCTACGAACTGAAAACCTGAAAGTACGTAAATGAATTGAAGGATAAAAAGGCGTTCTTATGATAGCTTTCTGAAAATAGGATCAAAGAAAGA
>BCLH01000356.1:10546-47586 GCA_001602315.1 Zoysia pacifica | reverse complement strand
TCACAAAGATCCAAAACATGGGGTCTTTCATAACTGTACTACAAATCAAATGAAAAAAACAAGCCTGTGGGCAAATAGATAAACATAATTAAATATTTCTACTTTTTTTGTGTGAATCCACGATCTTATATTAATAAAACAATATATAACTGCGGCTTACAGTTGATGAACATATTTGCACTCACTGAAGATGATAATCAAAATGAGTGCGAAATGAATCCAGATGGCCTTGCTGAGTAACACCAATAAAAACTTCATTGAGTGATCCATATGTTGTAGATTGTTTATCTATATCAATCAGGCATCTTAGTTTAAGCTCTTACAAAGAGACGATATATTGTTAGAACTGTGTAGCAACTTCCAAACTGCAGTTCATCAAGAGTGGAAATGGCTTACAGAGTTGCCTAAAAACGTGTGGAATCATTACCGCAAAATTGAACTAACCATATAGGCCGATTTTAGAAAGCATTTCAGAATCTGCAATGTGCAGTTAGTTAAATAGGAAGAGAGATCTATAAGCCCACCATATACAGCTGATACAGTCTGCAAAGAACAAACAAGATGAAATATTAGCTGTTAATACAAACTGACACCAAATAGCCTAAAAAATGAAATACCTTCTGGGTCATGCAGCCATTCACTGGAAACGACGCATACATCCGAGATCCTCTCGTCGCGGTAGAGCTGATCCAATAGGGAGTGGCACCCAGATCCCAAACCGACACCCCACACGGGCACTGCTTAAACCCCAACAGAGACATCAAAACCCCACAGATCCAGAGAAATCAGCACCCAAACGGTGGAGAGGGAGGGAGGGAGCGCTGGGGTGCGGCTGTGGAGGTGCGGGGAGGAGGAAGGGGGCTGCCGCGCCGAGGCCAAACAGCGCGGAGTCTGTCGACGGAGACCTTGGTCCTGGCGGGCTCCGGGAAGATCCAATGGAGAGCGCACGGTCGAGGTCAGTGAGGAAATCGGAGAAGTCGGAGGCGAAGCGGCAAGGACGGAGCAGCGAGGAGAGGCGCCGCCGCGACGGTCAGGCCCGGCTCCGACCGCAGCGTCCGCAAGGTCGCCAGGTGCTGGAGAGAGAGTGAAAGGAGCATTCGGACGCGAAGGGCAACAAACCGAAATGAATCAAAAAATTTCGGGTCCGCCTGCGAGGCTGCGATGGGGATCCAACGGCCAGAGAGAAAAAAAAAAAAAAAAGAGGACGTGGCCGCTTGTCGTCGCCGGCTAAGGCCGCGCCATCATATTACAAATTCGGCAGTCTATGTCGTTAGAAATGATCTAATCCCGCATTCCGCTACGGGTTCTCGTCCCCTCTCAATATCAAGTTATGTGTGAGAGGTTAATGAAGATCATTTCGTTTCCAATCACTCAAGCATTGAACAAAGAAGGACATATTGAATATAGTAAAATCAATTCTTATTTCATCATCTTTATAAGTACACAAATAGTTCTAATATATAGAGGGTAATAGGTAACTCTATGACTTTTGATACGGGCCTATTACCTTTTCACATTCCACTAAAAAATTTTTAACACTCTTTTTTAAGTGAATACCATGATCAACTCATATCTTATTAAAAAAAACCTATAGAAAAATTGTGAAAAAAGAGTACATGATTGTCGTTTGATGTATTGCATTTGTTGCATCATTAAAAATCTTATGTGAGAAACTTCAAAAAAACTCGCTAGGAAAAAAGAGTACAATAACGTCTTCTGTACGGGTTATAATCTTTAAGATTATAATATTTATGATCTTCAGGATCAATCAATACGTATTGTTATTTAGGAGCGTTCTTCCCTTGAACCCAACACTTCTCTCAAATATCTCATACCGATCCCTCGAACACATTTATAAAATGTGGTTGCAGGAAGAGACTTAATGAATAATTCTGCTAAATTTTCACATGATTTTGTTTGTAAAATATTTACCTCGCCCTGCTTTTGAAGTTCGTGAGGGTAGAAAAACTTGGGGCTATATGTTTAGTCATATTATTTTATACATAGCCTATTTGTATTTGTGCAACACATGCTGTATTATCCTCATAGATAATGATGGGGGTTTTGATGGTTTTAAGACCACATGACCTCTAGATATGGTTTATCATCCGTCGTAGCCACGCATATTCACGTGTGGCTTCATAGAGTGCAATTATCTCTTAATGATTTGTAGATGTTGCTATTAAAGTCTGTTTACACGATTGTCATGATATGGTTGTACCACCACAAAGAAAAAACAAAACCAGTCTGAGATCTTGCTTTATGCGGATCTGACAGATATCCAGCATTTGCATAATCTACCATAGTTTAACTTTGAATTTTTGGAAAAAATAATCCAAGATCTTGAGTACCTTTAAGCTATCTTAATATTGTCTTAACGTCTACCCAATGTCTTCTGGTTGGGGCTGCAGTGTACCTAGCAAGTAAATTCATTGCAAATGCAATGTCTGGTCTAGTGCAATTCACTAAATACATTAGCGCTCCAATGATACTAAGATTAGGAATTTTTGGTCCTAAGATTTCTTCACTTTCTTCTTTAGGTCTAAACGGATCTTAATCTTTATCAAAAGACCTTACGACCATGGGAGTGTTTTCAATGGATGAGCTTTTATCATATTAAATCTCTCGAGGACCTTCTTTGTGTAGGCCGACTGGTGTACAAGAATTCCTTCAGAGAGATGTTCGATCTGCAGGCCTAAGCAAAATCATGTTTTACTTAAATCTTTCATTTCAAACTCTGCTTTAAGATAGGTACTTGCCACCTTAATGTCCTCATCATAGCCTATGATATTTAGGTCATCAACATAGACTGAAATGATACAAAATCTATTTTGAGATTTTCTTATAAACACACAAGGACAATCCTCATTATTTACATAACCCTTCTTCAGGAAGAATTTACTTAACCAATTGTACCACATCTGGCCAAATTGTTTTAGCCCATACAGTGACCTTTGCAATTTAACACTGTACATGTTGCAATTGGCTTTATTTGAATCCGAAATTTTAAATCTATCAAGGACCTTCATATATATATCCGAATCCAATGACCCATACAAATATGCAGTCACAACATCTATTAACTACATCTTAAGATTTAATCCTACAACCATAAATATTAAGTATCAGAACGTTATGCACTCCTTACAGGAGAATATGTTTCATCATAATCGATGCCAGGTTTCTGCATGAACCCTTGTGCTACAAGCCTCGCTTTATATCTCACCACCACATTATTTTCATCCCTTTTTCGGATGAAAACCTATTTGTATCCTACAGGGAATACTTTGGGGGCGTAAGGGCTATGTGCCCGAATACTTGCCTCTTATTAAACTAGCATAATTCCATCTCTATTGCTTCTTTCTATTTGACCCAATCTAGACGCTTTCGACATTCAGCCATGGACTTTGGACTCTGGTTCAGGATCCTCATCAATCGCAACAACGATTTTAGAGACGAAATGTATGTCGACAAGTGTAGTCTTTCTATTAATTAATTCTCCTGTTTCGGCATAATTTGTGACAATTTCATTTAACTTATTCAGCTCTTCTTGATTTCCCAAAATACTCGAGTCTAAATGTTCTGATGCCCTAGTGCTCTGAATTGTGCACACTTGTGCACTAGGGCCTTCACCTTCAAGGTGTGTCACTTCTGAGACAACCGAATGGGAGTGAAATACATGTTCTTTGGTATTTTTCCTTTGCGGACGTCTCCCCTCAACATGTACCGAATCCTCCGGATATCTCCCCCTTTTCCTAGGATTGGGGACTTGAGAGTTCACACCCTTCAGGGGTATCTCTACTCTCTCCGGTGCATTAGCCGCAGGTATATGTAATTTTGACACTCCTCTTATATCAGTAAAAGCATCAATAAAGTATTTGCTAAATGTTGTAGGTTTATTATTCCTTGAACTTAAAGTTCAGCATCTTTTGTACGTGGATCAAGTGAATGGATGCCACTTGTACACTATTCTATTTCACGGCATTCTTTTGAATTTAGGTACAATTCTCCCCCTAATGCCAGGAAATGTCTTCATCAAAGACACTATCAGCGTACCGAGCCGTAAACAAATCTCCGGTTTTAGCCTCCAAATATTTGATTATAGATGGAGTTTCATAACCAACATAAATCCCTAACTTCCGGTGAGGTCCCGTAACTGTACGTTGGGGTGGTGATATCGGTACGTAAACAGCGCAACCGAATTTTCACAGATGAGAAATCACATGTTCTTGTTCACGTGTTAGCTCAAAGGGGGAAGCAGAGAGATATGCAGTTGGTCTATACTAGATTAACGCAACAGCGTGTAGTACTGCATGTCCCCAACAACTGTTGGGTAGTCTGCTATCTTGTAAAAGTGGTCTGGCAATTAATTTTATTCTCTTAATAAGAGACTCAGCTAGCCCATTTTGAGTATGAACATGGGGTACAGAATGCTCAACTTTTATTCCCAGAGCAAGACAATAGTCATTAAATGCTTTTGAGGTGAACTCTCCAGCATTATCCATTCGAATTGACTTAATGCGGCTCTTTAGAAAACTAGCCCGCAAATGAATAATCTAGGAAATAAATTTAGAAAATACATGGTTCCGCGTAGACAACAGGCATACGTGGCTCCACCTTGTAGAGGCATCTATAAGAACCATGAAATATCTAAACGGTCCAGACAAAAGATTTATCAGACCACATATTTCACCTTGGATTCTCTCCAAGAAACCCAAGGGTTCAGCCTTCAACTTCAGGTAAGATGGCTTGGTAATGAGCTTTTCTTTTGCACACGATGTGCAAAAAAAATCTTTTTGCTGAGAAATGTGTATATTTTTAATGCCATGACCAGCAGACCCTTTTATAATTTTTTACATCATTATTAATCTAGGATGACCTAACCTTTCATGCCATATTTTAAAGGATTTTGGTTTCAAAAAATTGCAGGCATCGCAACATATTATTGAGGGGCTCTTATTGTTGTATAGTATATTCCAGAGACAGTGCCAAGTACTTTTTCAACCACTTTTGTTTTATTATTATCCGACTGTGTGATGTACAAGAATTCAACCATGCCTTCACATGCAGTTGCAATATGATAGCCACTGCGTCGGATATCTTTAAAGGTAACGAGAGTACGTTCAGCTCTCGGGTATAGGAAAGCTTCTTCAATGAAGATCTTAGTATTATTTGGGAGGACCACAATGGCTCGACCGGAGCCAACAATGCGGCTATTGCTTCCGACAATCGTTATAAGTGTTTCAGTCTTTTTCTGCGGTGTCTAAAAATACTTCGTCTCCCTAAGTATTGTATTTGTGGCACAACTATCAACCAAGCAAGGTTCTTCTTCAGCCTCCATTGGAATATACCACTTATTCTATAAAGATATAATATTTTTATTCAGTATCAAGCATATTGATGTGAACAAATATTTAAATAATGAACAAGAGAAAAGACAAATATAATAACCATAAAGATAACTTTATTAATATAAAGGTCCAATAGATCCATTAAAGAGTGTGTGGTCTACAAAAGCATTACATCATGATCAAGTGTTCTTCTGCAAGAAGTAACACAAATTTATTATTAACTAAAGGAAAATGACTCATAAACAGACCAGACTACTCCATGTCCTTGGCCTCCTCACCCAGAAGGTCATCACCATCAAGGTCGAAATCACCATCATCCCCTTCGGCAGCAGTACCGGTGTGAGTAATTGTGTCAACACCTATACCATCAAGTGCTAGAATGTCAGTGGGCAAGGTAGGCACATGGAGTTGTACTCTAGTTTCAGTAGCCACAGGCACTTGTATAAAGTGAGCCTCTGGATTATGACGCTTCTTCCACTCTTGATACATCTGAATCAAATGTGGCTCAGTGTTGCAAGTGCAAGACCAATACTTCTGGGATCCGCAACGAAAGCAACCCTGGTTAGGGTGTTTTGCTCCACTAGCATTGCCTTTAAGACCTTTCTTTGCCTTACCATTACCACTACCACCAAGTTTTGATTCTTTGTTTGTTGGTTTCTTGAAATACTCACCTTTATTATTTTCTTGCTTACCACCACGTTGTTGGCCTTTGTTTCTGAAAGGAGCCTTTCCCTTGCCATTACGAAAAGTAGCATGTGTTTCAGGCACTGCGTGTGACCCAGCAGGACGCATATGAAAATTCTTCATCAAAAGATCATTTTGGGTTTCGACAGCAAGTAGAACTTGGATAAGTTCAGAGTACCTCTTGTACTTGTTGTTTCGATACTGCTGCTGGAGTACTATGTTGAAAGGGTGGAAGGTTTCAAGAGTCTTGTCTATCATTTCCGAATCTGTGACTTTCTGCCCACAGAAATGAAGTTGACCAACAATGCGGTGAAGTGCAGTGTTATACTCTCCCACTGTCTTGGAATCTAGAAAACGTAGTTGATCCCAATCACGTCGAGCTTGAGGAAGCATGATAGATTTTTGCTTGCCAAAGTGCTCCTGAAGAGCGGACCACAGCTCAAGAGAGTCGCGCACCTTCAGGTTCTCCATCTTCAAGTCAGAATGGATTTGATGC
Organism: Zoysia pacifica; assembly: GCA_001602315.1. NCBI lineage: Eukaryota > Viridiplantae > Streptophyta > Magnoliopsida > Poales > Poaceae > Zoysia > Zoysia pacifica. The sequence goes on along the minus strand of BCLH01000356.1, from coordinate 41,055 downwards.
CTTACGAAAATTGATGCCCGCACCACTTCATGTGGTAGAATCTCAGCATCACCAACAGTGCGTGGAGTAATTATGTGCAAAAGTTGCATCGCTGCTAGGTGAAACTCACAGTCCATCACCCATGTCTGGTAGTTGTTGCCATCTAATGCAAGTTGCTTGAACTGCATAGGGGTGATGTTGACCATTTCTTATAAATTCATGCGAATATACTTCAGGTAAATATCATGAATGGTGAATTAGAATTATGGTCATGTGTAACATTAAACAATTAGAGATTAAAAGCATGAAATTTATGTTAGATGAAATCTCATATGGTACTTCTGAAATATACCGTTCATGGCAACATACACCATAATAATTAAAAAAATTGATGCGCACATACACAGTACAGAAATTATTTGCATGTGCATGACAGATAACTGCTCGGCCTCCAGTGTGATCGTGCATGCAGCACTTAATTATCACGCGTGAAAAAAAAATGGTTTGGTGGTGACTAATAGTCCCGATGCATGCATGCATAGGAAAAATTGATGGGCGTGCATGGAGAAACTGCCCGTGCTTTGACGTTTCATGTGCTATTAGGAGTACATTTCGTTAGACTTCCGCCTTAACTCTGGCGCACATTCAACAATTAGTAATCACGCATGAATTAAAAAAATAATTCATATTAATGCTTGTTAGTGCGAAAGAGAAAAAAAAATTCCATGCCAGTTCGCAATAAAATGCCCTGATTTAATTGAATGCGGCGTTACAAATTTCATGCGTAACCTCGGGCGTCTGAGTCGTCTGTTCATCCGGACAGAACTAGCGCATAAAACTTTTTTTTATTATTTTTATGTTATACAAGTAGAGGTAGTATGTCTCAGCTTCAGGTGAGCACGCTAATCGACTTCTGGCGACGATCATGCATGCACTAGGCTATCTGTATGCGCGTGGGAAACAAAAGTACGGAGCGTTCTATTTGCAAAAATGAAAAGATTCACTAAATTACCACGCTTGCTAGACTATTGAAACAGATTAATAATAGACACGTAACATGGTTCTGGTGCATGACTGATGGCGCTTGTGATTTATTGGAAAGAAACTGCTAGCTAGAAGGCGCACGCATGTTGAGTATTAAAAGAAACAAACATTCATGGCAACTAATTTTCCAGGGAAGACATGCGATTGACACAGACTAGATAAAACGAGCTTATCTACGGTGATAGAATCATTGAACATCACCAACTACGGCCGTTGCATGACTATAGCATGATTATATTAAAGAGAAAACTAATGATCTAGCACAAACATGGCATAGGTTTATACGGTCAAACCAGTATTCGCAAACATGCTATAGATCAAAGATCAAGATATAGCCTCCAACATAACAGCCGAAGGAGGTGATCAAACTGCCTACCGCGATTCGTAGAGCGAAGGTGCTGATAAGGTGTTAGAAATGATCGTAGTTTCGAATTTTGCTCCGGTTTCTATCCCTCCCAATGGTAGACGTGAGAGGTTGATGAAGATTGTCCCCTTCTCCAATCACTCAAGCAAAAAACAAAAGACAGACGATATAGTGAAACTAATTCTTATTTTATCATATTTGTAAGTACATAAATAGTTTTAATATATAAAAGGTAATAGGTAACCCATGACCTAGCCTATTATTTCTTCACATTCGAATTTTAACATATGTAACGGCGATCGGTATCGCTCTGATTGGTGTGTCACCGTCCTTAACAGTAGTGTCTTCAGAGTTCAGCAGCCCGTCATGTCCCCCAATGGCCTAAACATGGAACGTGCTGCACCTCTCAGTAGGCGCGACGCGCTGTGCTGCTGTGCAACCATTTTATAAACCGAAATTGCGTACGCCTGTGCGTTTGATGATGAGATCACAAGGGATGCTGCCTAATTCTCCCACTCAGGTTTATTCCCTCCGTTCGTTAATTAATGTGGCCGTTGATTTTTAAGTTTAACTTTGATTATTTGTTTTATTAAAAAAATTGCTCGAATGTGTAAAATTTTAATTTGTGATTCAAATAACTCTAATAATAAATCAAATTATATTAAAAATATATAAAATTTATCAAAAAAAATTTAAATAAAATAAATAATTAAAGTTGAATTTAAAAGTCAACAGCGATATCAATTAAAAAATTGAAGAGAGTATAATATTTTTCAAACAATCACTCCGGGTTGCAGAGATGACCAGTAGGATCCTTCAAAGGACCAGAGCGTTCCTGGGCTGAAATTGGGCGTGTGTAGTTGTTTGCATGTAGGTGAGGAACCCATAAGCCCACTTCATAGGTCCAGAACTGGAAAGCTGAAGCCCTTTTTCTATGTAGGCTCTGTTGATGGATATTAAGGCCCACTTTCAATGTTCAGCAAAGAGCAACTTCAGACCGAGATTTTGGTGCCAACCCATGGCCCATCTGCTCCTCCTCCAAACCTCATCTTTTCTATCCCCAGACCTTATCCTTTCGCCCACCTCAGCTGAATTGATGTACTATCTCCATCTAGAAATATAAAGTATTTTTGAGTTTAAGCTAAAGTCAAACTTTTTTAACTTTGATCATTAATAATACAAAATAATGATATATTATTATATATAAATCATGTTACTAGATTCTTCATTAAACGAATTTTTATAATATGTAACTTTTATATTATAAATTATTTAATTTTTCAAATATTATTAGTAAAAATTGATGAAATTTGATTTTGACCAAATAAAAAAATCTTATATTTGTTAATGGAGAGATCTGTATTCATTTCCCTGTCTCAACTTGCTGAAACATTCTCAGCGCTGACCTGCTCAAAAGGTCCAAATCAGGTGATGTATGGCAGGAGGCCATCTTCCTCATCCGTTGCCCGCCCCCTTCCCTTGTTTCTAGCACCGTGGGCTCTGTCCTTCACGCTGCTTATCACAGCAGTTCACACTTCAGGAACCGTTTGGTTATGTGAACGGCAACGTAAATACATCACACAGTAATTAGCGGTGGAATGGTCAATTACTCATTTTGTTTGTTTACCGTTCACACAGTAATCATTTAACGTGGGCCAGCACAGGCTGCAGTGCGCGCCAGCCGCGTTCCTGTGCCCGAGCGCTTGTGCGTTCCAAGAACAGAGGGCGAAAAATAGGCACCATGAACGCCACTGCTCTGAGTGCTCTCGGTCTCGTCTCATGAGTCTCATGTCAAGCGGTATTCTCTCGCATTGTGAACACCGGGACCCGGCGGGGCACGAGCTGACAATGATCCAGTCGCCACCACCCTTGTCAGCAGCGAGAGCAGCGAGGTCCTCGAAATGCAATTAAGGATGGTTGACACCAAAACTCTGACGCCGCTGTTTGTCCCGTCCGGCGAGGTTCGGCGCCCCGTGATTCCCAGCGACCAGACCACGTCCGTCTTCCATATTCCGTCTGACCGTGAATCTCGGCCGGGCCTCTCGGTTCCGGGATGGTGACCGTGCGGCGACCGAATCGATCACAGGTTTCGGATTTGAGCTCGCGGTTTACTTGTTGGCTGTTGCCGCACGACGTCGCAAACAACGGTGACTTGCCCGATCGGAGCGCCAGAGCGAGCGAACGAAAGAACTGCCCGTGTAGAGCGAGCGAACGAACGGATCAAACGTATACAACTGATAAGCTGCTAGTATATTATTTCGTTTGACTATAGTGACGAACGAGCACCTTGGTGTCTTCCGTTTGAAGAGGTCTCGGCTGGCAGGTTAATTGCGGTCATCAGAGTTCGTTACAAACTTACAACAGCAAAGCTCTTCGATACTACAGTGACGAGCGGTCTCTCTGATCCTCCGCGCGCGTCGATGGCGCCTAGGTCGCTCGACGTAGAAAGCTACGGAGTAGTAACAACCGGAAGGCAACTTGTAGGAAAGTTTCTTCTTGGATTCCCTGGCGTGCACTCCTCTCCTCAGAGAGCCCTCACTCCCCTGGAATCTGGACTGAGCCGCGCCTTAATTCCCTGAATAAGACCGGGACGAAAAATGACAAAGATATATATGGTTTATGTATGCGTTCAAAGCTATGCTGCAGTTTTTAATTTCTTTTGTGTGTACGTGTAATGCGATTGTAACGTCGAGGTAGTTTTCGCTCGTTTTTACCCAAGAACGGAGTCACATATAGTCCTGCGGTATCTGTATCTCGTAGCTGAACAGACGCGTCGGACACTGTATTTTAACTTTGATCCTCATGGGAATGCGACCGTTTAGGTAAATGAAATCAGCTGCTGCTGTGATATACTAGTAGGAGTACTGATCTTTTACAATCTTTCTACGTAAATCACGCCCATCTATTCCGCTCACTTCATGCCTAGTGAATATAACCACGTACAGTCGCTCTTACCTGACTTGACAGGAAAATGACCTCGCAACGGATCGGATTTGAACTCAATTCGTAAATTAAGACGGCCGTTGCTACACGGTTACTGTTCCAGCCATCTACTATGTATAGATAGACTTGCAGGAAATGAAATTTTGCATTACTGATGTGAGTGGAGTACGTAACTCAGCACTGAAATGGAGTGGATATACTCTAATAGTAGCAGGTAGGCCGGCCAGGTCCAGCCGGGCAGCCTCCGCTGCGCTTTTGCGCGAAATCACGGGCGACCAGCAGCGAATCGGTCCAAGGGCACGGGAAAACCTCTCGGTCCGCCCGCGCGACCTGCCGGACGGAAATTAGCAAGGCGTCGTGATCCGGCCGGCCGGCCGCGGCTCTCCTCGGGTCGCGGTCAGCCCGGAGGACGTCGTACTGCGAACGTGTTGACCTGGCCGGCGAGGTGCATACTCTACGTAGGAACGTTGTCATGCATGGACCGTACCAAAGTTGGCAGGCGATTCAAATACCGGGCGGCGGACCTCACGCCAACCGTCCAAGGTTTAGGCTCCGTTCGGAATGGAGAATTATTTTTATTTTTTTCTTTTTTTTTAATAAAATTTATGTGAAATTTTTGCAAAGCTTTAATACCAATTTAAATAGTATTTCATGAACTGGTTACTCATTTGTCCTTTTGTTTTCGACCGTCAGCTGCGCGCGTTGAGGGTACCACCCTGCAATTGCGTAGTAGAAGCTGTGGACTGACAGTATGGACCCGAGAAATTTTATTCAAGTTTGTGATCGAGTAGGGGTAGCCGCGAAACCGTCCCCGGCTAGCTAGCCGACGACTCGTTCCTCTCGATGGGATAGGAGGGTGTCTAGCCATTTTCCGCCGCAAGGATTCTTTCGCTACCCATCCGCTCTGGTACGACTCTCCGAGGTCACTATTAACTGCTTGGGCGCCAGGCCGCTGTCTCGTAATTAATCATGAGAGACGTGCAGTTGACTATCCTGTTCTGCGATCAATCACATCTCATGTTCATGTAGACAGAGAGAATTATCAGAAGAGCTAACTAATCAAGCTTGACAGGCGCGCGTTGCACATGAACGTTTGACAGACAGCGCGAGTAGAACGAGTAAAAGAGATAAGCCGCCGGAATAATCCTGCAACTTTTCTACTGCATATACTAGAGTAGTACAATCATTCAGTACTGATCTCTAAATCATCACCGTCTCTGACCCTATTTTTATTAAATAAAATTGGTAACCTCTGGCCTCTGCTGACTACCATTGCCCACAACATCAGAATTCAACGCGACGACTAGCCGCTAAACTTGCACAACACCGGAGCTTCGTGGGACCTGCGGCGCCGCATGGCTGCCAGGTAGGGACGGACGCTGGCCCGTCAAGACCCTGTTGCTCATGTCGAAGCTACTACGTACATGCTGTGTGCACATGGCCAGCCTATGGATCACCTTCCTTGCTAATCAAGTTTAAATTTAGGTCGTCAAACAAGGCTGAGTGCACATGCAGCTTCTTAGCACGTCACCAAATCAAAAAATCGCTGTTTGCTAACGGCATCTAGTTAGTATACGAGAGTGTCTACCGTGAGACCCGGTCCTTACATCATCTCGAATTGACTAGCAGAGCATGATCATCAATCAGCGAGCGTCTAACGGGTATCAACATGCATGCGACTTCGTGGATGCACCATTACTCTTCGCTCAAACACATCGTCGAAATCCCAGCCGTTCGAAAGCCAAGAGCCCGCGAGAGGTTGATTAAAAACGTCCAATCTTGCTACTGTTCGGATAAAGAGAACCGCTAGCTGATGCCAATTCAAGCCGCCAAACTGCGAACGAGCCCCATCGATCCGTCTATCAAGGTCAAGTGGATCACCGTCAATTAAAGCAGAAGAGATGACCCGGTCGGCAAGACCGCAACTGCATGGCTTGTAGCCGACGAGCTCGGCTCACCATCTTAAGTGCGTCCATCATCATTCCCAGACCTGTCGCCAGAGGCGTAGCTGTAGCAGCAACATCTCGCATGACCCAGCAGCCGGAAAGCAAATCAAGTTCAACAACCATTTGTCTCCGTCTCAGAAAATTTCTCCATTCCTGTTTCAGAATAGATAGCCACAATGCATGGTCTCAGATCACTATCGAGAATAGTTGTTCTTTGAAGTACACCTCTAGAAAAACGATAACTCATTGTGTACTCACTCCTTTCTAAAATTGTTATTACTAGTTAGTTCAAATTTTACTAAACCAGTGGTAATAGTGTTAAAACAGAAAGCGTGTATTAAGCCTATCAGTGTCATTTTAAACAACACGATTCATTTCCTAGGCAATCATTAGTTATTACCATCGATCCAAGAATTTCTGAGCTTCATCAAAGTCAATTAGTTTCAGCTTTGATAAATAATATCTATGAAAACATTGTCTCAATATAAAAGTTCAGATATTGTTAATCTTATATTGGAATGGTGGAATACTATTTTATTTTTGTACAGTTCAAGGTTACATATGTATCTCCAGCCTTTGGTTCTGAGACGGGATTCCTGTCATACTGCCGGTCGGTGACACATGGGCCCTAGGATCCGATTCGCTTAACAGTGATCAAACAATATCCCTTCGCATCATTTTTCTTTCTCCAGATAACATCGGGGAATAATTCGACAGCAGATATATGCGGAACCATTCCTTCGCCACATCGCAATTCTGAAAGGTTCAAATATCCTAAAACAGCAGAATGCCACTTGAGCATGCAAATTGCGTACATGTCACAACTTTGAAAGCATGGCGGCTGTAATACCGAAAATCCCAGCTAGCAAGATCAGACGTACTCCGTAGCTCATTCCACCGCGAAAGACCAGAGATAAATGACGTGATTTGGACTCAAAGACTAGAGTGAGTCCACTAATCAGAGGTGGTCCAAGATATTCACCCAGAGGTACTATTTTGGCAGCTCCCTTCCTCTCAGTTTCCTGCCTATAAATAGACCGGCTCCACCCAAGCTTTGTCCTCACAGCTTAGCTACTCGACAGAACAAGCGCACGCACGCTCGACAACACCCTTCCGACGGCGAGGAGCCCGAGATCCCGTATCACGTGTTCTCGACTCATCTTCATCCGTGCTCGTGATCAGAATTATCAAGAGAGGCCTCCGAGCTGTATTCAGACATGGAATTCACCGGCGAAGCTGATAACTTTGCCTTCGACTTCGACTTCATCCGCGAGCACCTTCTCGGCGGTGAGAGCAGCGGCGTCTCCGTGGCCAGCTCTGAAGTTTCCCATGGCGCCAGCTTCACCGAGCAGCCTCCTCCCTCGGCCGAACTCCAGTCCATGGCGTTCATGCCCCAGCAACAGCACCAAGGAGACATGAAGCACGCGTGCATGGGTTCTGCTGCTGATCCCGCCGTTTCAGCTGGCGAGGCGGCTTTCGGGGCCCAGGAGCCGCCGGCGCCACTGGTGATGATAAAGTTTGGCGGCGAGCCGTCGTCCCCTGCAAGGCAGCCGCTTACCATCTCAGTGCCGCCGAGCTCGTACGCGTGGGCGGCGACAGGCGCTGCCGCTCCGGTTGCGACCGCGCCTGCGCCTGCGCCCGTTGAGGACTACCGCAAGTACCGGGGCGTGCGGCAGCGCCCCTGGGGGAAGTACGCGGCGGAGATCCGCGACCCGAAGCGCCGGGGCTCGCGCGTGTGGCTCGGCACGTACGACACGCCCGTCGAGGCGGCGCGCGCCTACGACCGCGCCGCGTTCCGCTTGCGCGGTGCTAAGGCCATCCTCAATTTCCCCAACGAGGTCGGCACCCGCGGCGCCGACCTGTGGGCTCCGCCGCCAGCTCCGCAGGGAATCTCGGCGAACAAGAGGAAGCGGCAACCGGAGGAGCCCGACGTCGAGGTGATCGCAGTGCTGAACAAGGCAGCCAAGACTGAGGTGCCCTCGGCGACGTCGACCCAGGTGTCCTCCACCGCCTCGCCGTCGTCAATGTCGTCGCGCGAAACCACAGCGACCGCGTCGTCTACCGTGACGTCCACAGAGACGAACGAGGCCGGCGCAGGTTCTGAAGGGTTCCTAGCTGTGACGCCGTCGAGCTGGAGTTGGGATCAGCCTTGGGAGGCGTTTCTCGGTGGTCTGCTGCCGCTCTCGCCGCTGTCACCGCACCCTTCGTTGGGGTTTCCGCAGCTCACCGTCAGTTAAAAAACGGCTAAAACTGCTGATAAATCATTTTGTCAGGATGGTTTAGCCACTAAGACCGTGTTCGGACAGGCGAAGGGTTTGGCCTAATCCCTTTGGATCCACAAAGAAATTGCTCCCGAACTGGTTCATATTTTCAGTTTCTATCCAAGGGGATCGGGCCAAATCCTTCGCCACCTAAACAAGCCAACCGGTTGGTATTTGGAGATTAAAGAATTAGGAGCTGTGTATAAATGAAGAAATAGGAGCAGTACTCCATCCGTTCTGTTTCTTACGTAACACATATTTTTCATTGCTATTTAATTCTGATGCTTAGAGTTAAAATGACAATTAAAAGGAAATAGAGGGAGTATACAGAAGTCATGCAGATCACTTGCTTGTAAAGAATAATGACAGGGATGTGAAATACATTGTAACTTCATTTGAGTCCAATTTGTTAAATGAAAGTTCTTTGAGTTTCTCGCATCCGCTGCCAGCTTCAGCTGCATCTTGTTGGTTGATCAGCTCACAGCCGCAGCTGCAGCCTATAACGATCACTCCCTAATCAACAACCATTTTTGATAGTGAGTCCTCAAGTTTTTCATGTGTAAAATCATTAGTTGTGATTTAAATTTCATCAATGATAAAGCAAATAATAATACAGTTTTACATGTTTGAACAAATTTTTTGAATAAAACGAATAGTCAAAGTTGATATAAAAAATAAACGGTATTAATATTTTAAAACCGGAGGGAGTATGTTCTTTTTAAATGAGAATACCTTGCAGTTGTTATCGAGGTTTTACATGATTTTCGACAAGAGCTGCTAACTGATGAAATGATAATTATTTTGAAATTCGAATGATGCACAAAAGAGACCATAGTTTATTTTGTTTTCTTAGTGATACGGTGGTGCACACGGGTAGGGATACAACTTTCCTGTTTTCTGTGTAAGTGGGTCCGTCCAAGTATTTTAAAATGATCTAACTCCCCTCCACCGTGTATTGTTAGTGGGATAAAATTAATTCTAAAATGAACTAAAGTCTTACCCACAAATAACCATTGAGCACCCACTTGCATCCCTGTACATAAGCATACTCTATACACGAAAGGAAAAACTCGTCATTTCATTGACTTCTATAACACCACACATAAATTATATATTTACATAAAGATGCCTGCTATAGTGCTATGCATTGAATCTCGGATTACTTATTTATAAACATCTAATATGTATTGAAATTATTTTAGAATCGAATTGTATAACCTTTCAGAAGTTTTTCCTCAAAGTTCTAAATTGTTATTGCCGGCTGGTTCAAATTTAAAGTAGTAGTCGACAACAATTTTAGAGTACATGTTTTAGTAACCTCATAATGCTTATGCCTTCACTCAGGCTTTTTTGGAACGCAGAAATTTCACAGGAATCATATAAAAATGTCACAGAAATCAATTCAATTTCACAGAAAAAATGCAGAAAACAGTAAAAATTCCCTTGTTCTAAAGAAGGCTTATTGTTGTTTTTACAGCATGTTTAGCAACCGCTGTAGTTTTCATGGCTTTTTATATATTGGGTATACATTCACGTCAAAATCTCTATAGCTAGCGTACATGTACGCGTCACGCCTGGGGAAACTTTGAACTGCAGTTTTTGTTCCTTTCCGCTGCTGCAGATGCGCGCGGGCATACAGAAAAGGCCTTCAATAACGCTGTGTTTCCCACCATTAGACAAGACAATCAGGACGTGGAAAAGCTGTGACAGAAGAATTGTTTACCTTGATCTAAGGATAATTAAATCGTGTCCGAGATCTTCAGTCTTGACTGTGGACTGAAGATGATGAGCTAAACAGCTGATCGGACAAGTCAACCACGGAACGGATACCGTCACGAGTCGACGGAGAACTAATCGCCGGGCGGAGCATATGAAATTTGTTTTACCACTGATGCTAGACTGCGATTAGCACGAGTATTCAGTAATGAGACCAGTCGACTTAATTAGCTTGTCGCCGTTGTCGGAGATGAAACAGTCCAAGAGTAGCACGTGCAGTCGTGATTGTTGTTTATTCTGGTGCCCCCAAAATAGTACTATAAACTGATGAACAAAGCGCAGTTTGGGCTGCTTGAATGGTCAATATTCCAAACATGCTTATATGGACAGAAGCGTCAGCTTGTTAGCTCGACCCTTTGTGTGTGTCTATATATTATGGAGTACTTTGCACTCTATCGACTACTAGTAGCGAGTAAGAAAAGTCGAGGCGTGCATACGATAGGACGATCGAATTTGATAATTTCAAAAGCTCATCTCCGTTCAAAGTTAGTTACGGCGGTACGTGGGCGTGTAGAAAAGAAGCGTCTCCCGATCTCCTTTCGCTACGTTGAGAAGCGGAAGCAATTAGCGTAGCTCTAGCTCCTGCGGACGCCGACGCGTTTTGCATTCCAGTAGTGTAGGTCAACAATTGACGCCACGGTTTGACCCCCGCGGCTACAAAAACCACAGAAGTTGCAACGGACACACCACCTTTTAGATCGACGCAGTCGCGGATGTTACACAGACCTGTCATGGTCATGGCGTGTCGGTTCTGCTGTTCGTGCCCTACTCCGACTGCTGCTTGCTTTGATTGACAGCTTACTCTTCCGTGGTTCCACGCATATATGCTCGCCGCTGACAGTTTGGCCGGTCAGCGCTCGCGCGCCGCTGGAAAAGCCCATTCGAGTATGAAGAACGTTGATTCGAGTACTCGTCAAAGCGAGATGCGGTCGCGGTCGTCTACTCACGTATAGTTCTCGCATCCGCAGGCTAGGTAGGGTACGGGTTGCTTTTACCATGTGCGCATGGCATGGTTTTTTATCAGATCCGTTCTTTGATTCGGAATGGGTGTAGGGTGTAGGGGCGTACAAGTGCTGGCCTTGACGTACGACCGGATCGTTGGCTTGAGATGGAATGGACCACAACATGCGCTCGTTCTACGACTTCGTGTACGTACGTGCTCTATATGTTTGCAAATTAAAACAGCGCTCAGGACTACTACTAGTAGTACTAGTAGGAGTAAAACAGAAGCGGTCATATACTACTTGACATAGTCAAAAATCTTTGTTCCTGGGAAGGATAACCTGATCAAACCAGCTGTATCCTCGTGCATGCCCATATCTCCTGGATCTAGTTAGAGAAACGTTACCGAAGAGAGAGCATGTAGCAGAAGCTGCCACGATATAGGACTTGGGCGTTGCCCATAACGCAGGAATGATGAAAAGCGGGGGGTTGAAAAATGTTGGCACCGGGCACGCTGGGCGAAAAGAACCGTGCGCGCGCAGCGCCGCAGGCCGTCGTTGTCAATGGTTCGCGGCGGCGGTAGGTGAGATGCATGCTACCGACCGTCGCAGCATTGGCTTTGCGTATAAACGGATTTTCTCAGCATCATTTGTAGTCAGTGATATTTAAAAACTGTTGAATTTTATATATTAACAGTTTAGAATTTATTTTAACTCAAATCTATAAATAATGTTTGTAGAGAGACATTTGTTTGTAATAGACTTCATTCCTACCACCCCACTACAGTTGATGTTGATTTTTTTTTTTTCGCCTTGTGTCGCTTGCTTCCATCGGCAGCTCGACAGCCCTTCACGAGCACGCTTTTTTATTCAACAGATTTCATGAAGGAAACCTCGAGGTTGTAACACAAACAGGAGCATGGCCGTCAGGATGGTGCCAGCAGCAACTTTTGAAACAAGTTGTATGCGGCGCCCGACGGCAACTCATCAAAACGGTAGACCGGGATGGCACTGCTAGCAGATTCACTAGGATCCGTTCAGTTGATGTCATCGATACGAACGTTTCAGTGCAACAACTGACGGATACCGGTGTTTCTCCTTCCCGCGGCCCAGTACCCTCGCCATCGCCACTAGCCGAAGCCCAGTTTCGGCAGTGGCCTCTCGCAGCACTAAAAGGCCTCGTCGTTGCCCCTGGGCCGGGGCCCGGTGATCCCAGAGGCATGGTTAACTTCTACTGCATCGTCTAATTCATTTCGAACACCTCGATCTTCTGCGGAACTACTCCTAGCTAGCGTTTGATTCCGTCCACTGCCGCCCCGGGATTGGATTCAGTCGGCCAGAAGCCTTGGCGTCGTGGATTCATCGCGAAGACACCCCCAGTCAAAGATAGACGCCTACGGGAGGGAGGGTGCTTCGTGGAGCTGCAATTGTGCGTGCATGGTGGTCAAGTGGGTGTGCAAATGTTGTACTAGCAGTAACACATGTTGTCAGTTAAGCAAACCAGCATGTGGTACTACTGCTGGATGCAACGGCTGACTTGCATCATTCGATGCACTCGAACTGCCAACATTGTACTATTATTTGTCTTGTTGGTACGTGCAACTAGTCAGTACGGACTAAATGGTTAATTTTCAGTACCTTCTTAATTAATCGAGTCATAAGGGCTGCACCAGTAAGATTCAAGACTAATGTCAACGTTAACCTAGTTGTATTGTTAAAAAAAAAAAAGCTGAACCGTCGTACGGAATCGAGGAGAGGTCAACTAGAAACGTCCATATGCAGGGGCTGGTTGGCAATTTGCAAGCACCCATGACTCGTTTTTAGAGCATTTTTAACAGTTCTCTCAAAAAATCACTTTAAAAGATATTTTTAGGGGTTAGCTAAAAAAGTTTTGAAGTTTATTTTAGTAACCTCCTTCAATAACTTTTTTAAATATAATTTAAATTTGAGCTAAGTGAACAACCGATTTCACAATTAGTTACACAAAAGCTAAGATTGGAGATCAAAAAGTTTCTCAAATTTATCTCCGAATAGATAAATTTGATTAAGGGGAAGTTAATGAAAAGCTTTTAGATATGCTCTGGCTAGAGTATGTATATATTGTAAAATAGAGATGCTACTTCCTAATTTTAGTATCTACTGCTCTCTCTCTCTCTCTCTCTCTCGTTTTTACGGTAGTCTTGAGTCTCCGATATCGATCCCACATTATAGCTTCATGTTGATTTTCTTTCTTCAAACTTACAATATTCACAGAAACACAAAGCTTAGCCATGCATAACTCAGCAGTAGCTGACGTACGTACCGTAACCCGTAAGTTCATAACCAGCATAACAAATCTGATAAATTAAAGGCAAACAGCAGATCCTACTTGGGCAAGCAAATGGCTTCATCCTGACCCATATGTCATATTTTCAAAGCCATGGCGGCGAAAGATCCAATAAACTAGCCAGCCAGAGCCGTACGATCGCTCATGGCTCGTACCCACTACTTCGTTCTAGCACGAGAGTTGAAAATAAATGACATGATTACAACCCACAAATTAGAGTAAGCCCAATAATCAAGGTCGGCAGCAAGTAGATTGTCTCGCCTCTCTCTCTTCATTCTGATCCTCTCTCTCCCTTGCCTATTTATGCGTTCGGTCTCCACATAAGTTTTGTCCTCACATACTTTTCTCTCTATCGTCACTTACATCCCTCTTTGTCGTGTAATCATCATATCCTCACTTAGCTCGTGCCTCGTGCTCGTGATCAGTACCGTCAAGCGCCAAGAGAGACCTTGAACCGTAACCGTCGACATGGACTTCACCGGAGACGCCGATTACTTCTTCGACCTCGACTTCATCCGCGAGCACCTCCTCGGCAGTGACAATGGCGTCCCCGTGACCAGCTGGGTAGTTTCTGAGGACTCCAGCTTCCCCGTGCTGCCTCCTCCGGCGGCCGAACCAGCGTGTCAGCACGTGCCATTCTTGTCCCAGCAGCAGCAGCAGCAGCAGCAGCAGCAGCCTGAATGGTACATGGACATGGCGCACGATTATACAAGCGCTGCTCCGGCTGCTGCAGCGGCCGGCGAGGAGGCGTGCAGGGTGCAGGAGCCGGTGCAACCGGTAATGCTAATGTTTGAGAGCGACCCGTTGTCACCTGCGATCTCATACGCATCGCCGGCGGCGACAGAGGCCACGGCCGCGCCCGTGCCCATTGAGGACTTCCGCAAGTACCGGGGCGTGCGGCAGCGCCCGTGGGGCAAGTACGTGGCGGAGATCCGCGACCCGAAGCGCCGGGGCTCGCGCGTCTGGCTCGGCACGTACGACGTCCCCATCGACGCCGCGCGCGCCTACGACCGCGCCGCGTTCCGCATGCGCGGCGCCAAGGCCATCCTCAACTTCCCGAACGAGGTCGGCACCCGGGGAGCCCACCTGTTGGCGGCCTCGGCGCCCGCTTCGGCGAAGAAGAGGAGGACGCGGCAGGAGGACCCCGATGTCGAGGTGATCGCGGTTGTGAGCAAAGCGGCAGAGATTGTTGAGGTGCCGTCGTGGACGTCGACCCCAGTGTCATCCGCCAGCTCGCCGTCGTCCACCTCTACGTTTCAGACCGCAGAGATAGTGGCTTCGACGGTGACGTCCGCGGCCTCGATGACGGCGAGCGACGGTGCTGAATGGGCGTTCCCTGAGACGCCGTCGAGCTGGAGCTGGGAAGAGTTGCTCCGCGGCCGGCCTCCCTTGTCACCGCACCCTGAGTTTTAGACATCACTGAATCTGTCCAATGAAGTTGTTTGAATTTAAGTTAATTTTGTTTAATGAAGTTGTTTGAATTAGACATATTTTGTTGTTGTGTTTTTTTTTTCATTCTCTCTGGGAAGCTACGGCCAATTCATTTTGCGTCTCCTTATAATATCTATATCCTTTATAGCAATCACTTATTTAGCAATACTATTATTTTTTTTGAAAGACCCAAAAAACTTTCGGCATTATATTATAAGGAGGAGAAAACAATGTACAGGATTCAAATATTTATAAACTGGCAACAGAGGTCGGAGGAAAAAACACTATACTAGTCGCTAGCTCTGTAAACAACCTTAGCTAATTGTTTTGCTCCTGCCGCGACCCAAAGTGGGTTTTCTTAGGGATTTAAGTGTAAATGGGCTAAGCGTTTGGAATTAACCATCCATAGAAGGGGCAAGTTACTGTTATGTTAACGCACAAATATTCAAGTGCAAAGTCGATCGGCAACATTAGAACGGTGAGCATCTTTACTATACTAAACCGGGGGCGGTTTCTCCGCTTCCTATTGGTCAGGTTACTGTAGATCAATTCCTACCGTTGATTCACAGATCTACGGTTCGCTGTCCTTTATCACGCGCCTCTGGAAGCTTCGCCTTCGAGCGCCACTGTCTGCAGACCTCTGTAGTCCTCCCCTTCTACCCCACCTCCGGGCTCCGGCCATCCGCGCGAGTCCTTGGCCCAGCAACTGCAGCTGCGCCTCCGCAGCTCAGAGGCCGAATTACCGGGCGTCCCGAATACCAGCGCCAGGTTCCATCCGCCGCCGCGCTGGCTGCACGAGACGGACCGCCTCCTCAGCGCGCTCGTCCTCCGGGGCGACCTCGACGCCGTGCTTCGCCTCATGGGCTCGCCCCCGCGTCCGCCTGACACGCGCCTCGCCAATCCATAGACGCCACGGCGCAATCGCATCTTTCGGCAGTTGTTTGCCCGACTCCAACGTTGTGTGAGGGCCAAGCCCCCGCGCGCCACTGCCAAGGAAGTTTAGGACTGACTTTGATTTCCTTCTCCACGTACCGCTACTATCGATCTCCTCGACGGCCCACAATATTACCAGTGGTGGTCGCATTTACAGATTCGGGGTGCTCGGGCAGTCGGATCCCCTGTCGTCAGCGACGAGATGATGTCATGGGAGGAGTATTAGATGCGGCAATCAAATTCAACAGCACATCTTCAGTCAGGCTATCCAGGGGGCCCCATCGCTGCTATCAAGCTACACATGGTAGCGTTCACCAAGTGATCGACGCCTGGTCCCAACTGCCATTCATATGTTCCAGTGTCTGCTGTCACTATGACTGGTTGGATTGGCTCAGCGGTGGACTGCCAGACACTAAAGCTCCTACAGATTTGAAGTAATCCCCTCCACATCTATCCAGCAGTTGGCTTTTATTTTCCTATGCTTTGAACCAGCGCAACCTAATGTCTGGTTCGATCAGATATTTTGTTTATATATGGTTGGACAATGGACATAATAATTCGAGATGTGTCTCAATTTTTTTTTGTGTGGTTCAATAGGCAATAGATGCAATAAAGCTAAGCAAGTTAAAACATTTAACTAAATGTGTTAGGTGCCTGCTCTCTCCCTGCTCGAGTGTGTGTCATTTGAAGGCAGGAAGTATTAATTTTATTTCTTTTTTGATTGTATCACAAACAAATATCTATTTTTTTTGTGTCAGTTAATATCTATCTGTGTTGCAACCTAGCTCTCATAAATCTGAAGAAAAAGTAGCATATATTTGTTACCTGAAGCAAAAAAAGAATAACTATAAAGAGTTCTTAAATTCATTATGTTTTCTTACTCTGTCATTATAAGAAAAATATTGTTTTACTGACCAAGGTACTTGGTCACTATCTCTAATATTTTGTCATAAAAGCTTTAGTCATACTTTGGTGATTAAAATCTTGTCACTGTATGTATATAGTGATTAACAATTGTATATGTCAGTCAATAAAATTATATAACAACTAAGAAACCCTTGATAACTAAATACATTTAGCAGCCAATGATCATACACTTTGGTCACTTAAAATGTATGTCCATAGTAAAAATCAGATATTAGTCACTGTTTGTCAATATTTAGTGACCAAATTTTTTGATCATTAAAACTTGGTAATTAAATCTCCATTTTCTTGTAGTGTGCAAAAGAGATGGTGTACTAAACTAAGCCTTTTACACTTCATTTATCGATTATACACACGAGTAGACAACATAGCATCAACTTGGTGTTTCATTTAGTTCATAATTCTGTTAACACTCAATTCCTGGTTGCCGTGCACACCATGGCCATTATCTTGGTGCTTTCTCCTGGAGATGTAACCCATCATCGCTGCTCTGAGGAGCTAAAATCCAATTGTTGTTGTAGCCAGTGTGTACTGGTATCCATTTTTTTTTTTGGTCATATCCTTCCACTATTATTTTTTGCCCTGAATTAGTCAACTCTCTCTCTCTCTCTCTCTCTCTCTCTGAACTATAAATTGTATTTTGATCATATGATCATATGCCGTTGAAAAAAACAAAAACAGATAGCTCAAGTGTCGTGTAACAAAACATAGACATGCAGCAACCATAAAATGAAATTTGATTTATTCATTTATATTGTTATAACAATACAAATAAAAAACACTATAATATGTCGGTATCAGATCATGTGACCACATAATGTCTTTGTTTTATTGCAGATGCCAGTGTAAATAGTGAGCTGTTTGCAAGCCAACCTTTTTTTTTTATAAATTTCTCAGAGTGAAACTGCTTCAATAAAGTTGCACTGTAATCACCCTCACATAAATCCAAGTTTCACTTTTGTTGAATCCACATTTGAAACTTGATTGTCATATGAAGAAGAAAACCAAGACGGGCCTATCTATACATCTCACCAGGAAGAGAACTAAACATGTGCGGCAACGCCGCACATACTTTCTAGTCTCGACTATATATGATAGGAATGTGCACATTAACCAAAGTGGTAGTATGGTACACAAACCGATGCTATTGAGAAGTCAGAGCTGAACTAAACTAACAAAATTAAAAGATTCATACATGCCTGCCGACATGGTGCAATTCCCTGGGAGCTGCAGCTTAGCTCGACAGGTGGAGTTGATGAATCTCAGCCCTTGATTCTATGGCTGTGATTGTGCCATGTATCGTCTTCCGACCCAATTTTTTTAGCGTTTGCGAAACCGCAGAGAAGCTAGAGGAAGACCAGGTACCCGTATAGAACTATCCATGATACATCCAGGAAATTCAGTCTTTAAGGATCAGAAAAGCTCAACCTGATCACCCCATCCCAACTTCATGTACTCCTATGCTTCAACAACCAGTTCATTTATTTGCGATAACCCAAACCGCGAGCGCGGCTGAACGCCCTGATAAGCGCGCGAAACGAACGCGCAGCACGGGGGAACGCGGAGCCCGACCGCGAGCTGGGCACTCCGCGTCGCCGCTGGGCGTTCGACGCGGCGGCTCTCTCCCAGCTTCCCGGACCGGCGGGGTCCGCGACGTTCCCACGTGTGGCCGCGTCACGTCGCCTTCTCGAATGCTCCGACGGGCCGGCGCCGTACCTTTCTCATGCTCCGCAGGTCCCGTCGGCAAACCTGCTGGCTGCTTCCACGTAATCCGCACGGAAAGCCCAATCGCCGGCACGAATCACATCACCCCTCCCCGCCAATGCGCGCCATGAATCACGTGCGCCCCACCCCTGTGCTGCTGTGCAACGCCACAACCCCGCTCCCAATCCATCGCTGTTGCTTGCGGTCCAGAGAACGGAACGGGACCGGTGCAAAAATCTTCTACTAGTCGCGCGTCGCATCTCTCGATGCTGTATCTATAATCCTTCCAAAAATAAAAACATGGATCTTCTGGACGTGGATCGCTTCACCCTTCACGCCGCTTTCACGTCGTGTGAGTTGTGACTCTGTGTGACATGAGGAACACACCGCCTCCGTGAAGAACACGTCGTGCGACTGTGTGAGCCCGGGCAGGCGGTTCAGTTCAGATTAAAAACACAATTACAGTACAGTTTCTGACTAGGAACACAATCACAAGGCAGCGGAAAGCAGGGCACGAGCCTACCCAACCCGACCCACCTCGGCCTAACCGCGGCCACCCACTAATACCCACTAATCCAATCGATAATGACGCGGTGCAAGAAAAAAGGCGGTGATGATGAGTGACTGACCGAACATCTCATCAGTAATCACGCATCGCCTTGCCGGTCATTGTCACCGGCCAGACAACAGCCGCATTTCTTGTGCCACATGCGTGCGTGTGGATGATGCATGGCGCCTATCGCTAAGGATCAGCGCCCACTGCCCGGCCGTTGTTAGTAGTGACGAGATGACGCACTCACGCACGCTGTCAAGTTAGAATTATTACCTTACGATATCCTTTTTCGTCCTTAACTACTGCCACTGGGTTCATTATCTGCTGCAACCGCGGCCATGCGGACGTTGTTACTCCTCGAGGTGCGCGGTGTGGTATGTAGGCACCGCATCTCTAGTAATCCGAGCCAATGCGCGCGCGAGATCTTTGCCCGCTCCTCCGGGCCGCGACAATCCCCACGCGCTCGGCGTGTCCGGGCCCCCCGTCGTCGTCGTCGTCGTCGTCCTCGTGACACTGACGTGGACCCTCGACGCGATATTTTTTAGCCTCCCGTCCCGGGTGGAGCTCAGCCATTCGAGCGGCCCAGCCGAGTGAGCGACGCGGATCACAGGAAGGAAGGCGGTGTCGAATCGCAGTGGCGGCAGCAGCATCTCCGTGCGTGCTCTGTTCCCGGCACGACCGTTAAGCAAGCGCGATGGAGAGCAGCTTGGTCGACACAGCCGCGGCCGCTGCTGCCGGCAGTCTCTGTCCGACGCGCCGCCGCGGCGCGGGTGCGGTGGGCTTCCTAAACTGCGCGTGCTCCTCCAAAGGTAAACAAGTCATCCCAACACCAGGTTTCAGCTTTGCAGATTGCTCTTCGACTCTTCGTTTCAGTTATTATCGGCCAGTATGACGGAGCTCATCGGTGTCTTTGAATGGTGCTTCCTTCAGACCGCAGAGCGAGCGCTCCCTACTCCATCGGCCGGATGATGAGCGGGGTGCGGTCGGCGGCGCGCAAGAAGCTGTTCAGGACGGAGCCGGCCGACCTGCTCGGCATCGGCACCTGGCCGGACTCGACCGGCACCGGGCGCCCGCGCTGGTGGACGGCGCTGGAGCACAACTTCGTGCTCGAGTCCACGGAGGACGAGTACGGCGGGGTCGTCGTCGACGCCGACAGGCTGCCGGCCGAAAAGGACGCCTTCGCGCGCTCGCTCGCGGCGTCGCTCTCCTACTGGAAAGCCGTGGTATGCGCACGGCAATCCCCGTTCCTCAATCCTCATTCACTCAGCCCTGCATTTTGCAACTACTGGTTCAGCTCACTCTCTGTATGAATCGCCGCACTGGTCGTTAGCTTTGCCTCATTTACGATTGCGATGTTGCAGGGGAAGAAAGGGGTGTGGTTGAAGTTGCCGGTGGATCGTGCCGAGTTCGTGCCCTTGGCAGTAAAGGTGAGACGACCGTTCTTCAGAAGCTCATTGGTCCTTTTTAACACCTGCAATCCATTTGCCTCATGGGCGATCACGACTCCTTAAGAAGAAGAGTTTTGTTTACTCACGGTGTTTCTGAACACGGATGCAGGAAGGTTTCAAGTACCACCATGCTGAGGAGGCGTACCTCATGTTGACATACTGGATCCCTGATGAGCCATGCCTTCTCCCGGCAAACGCTTCTCATCAGGTTGGGGTTGGCGGGTTCGCGATCAATGATCAGATGGAGGTACGGGCGCCTTACATGACATGTGGATGCTGCCCTTTCATTTCAATGGAACAGGCAACTGATCAACATATGTCTATGAACAAACAACGTTAACAGGTTCTAGTGGTGCAAGAGAAGTACTGCGGGTCTTCCTTGGACGGTGCTTGGAAGCTCCCCACCGGGTTCATTCTTGCTGTAAAGATATCGTTGGCATTATCGTTGTCGATGTATACCAGATTTGTTGCGTGTCAATTGTTACTGAAACTATATATCTTTTTTTCCTTTGCAGTCAGAGGAAATCTACGCGGGAGCTGTCAGGGAGGTGAAGGAGGAAACTGGGGTACGTAACGGAACTCTCCAGAACACGATGTCAATTTTCAACTATATATCGTCAAGATCGATTCTCATAGGTACTGTGATTACTATGCAGGTCGACACTGAGTTCGTGGACGTGGTTGCTTTCAGGTGAGCATCATCTTCCTGGCTCCAGCAATCAAGCACCCAGATTGATTAAGAGCCGCACCAAAACCGTAGTCTCAATCTGTGCCATCTCCCTGCCAGGCACGCGCACAAGGTAGCGTTTCAGAAGTCCGACCTGTTCTTCATCTGCATGCTGAGGCCTCTATCGAACGAGATAAAGATCGATGAGACGGAGATTCAGGCCGCAAAGGTGTGTCATCGCTAAGGTCGCTTACATTAGCTTGCTGATCAGGCAGTTGCTAACATGGATTGTGAAAACGTTCTCCTTAATCTGCTGGTTCGACAGTGGATGCCGCTGGAGGAGTTCGTGAGGCAGCCGTTCATCCAGGAGGACCACATGTTCCAGAAGATCATGGACATCTGCATCCAGCGCCTGAGGAAGTGCTACTGCGGCCTCCGGCCCAACCACGTCGTCTCCAAGTTCGACGGCCGGACGTCCACGCTCTACTACAACGTCCCCGAGCCGGAGGACGTCAACTGCAGCGCCGCTTGACACGGACGGAAGCGTCTCCTCACTGGGCTCTGCTCCTGCATCGCCAGTTCTCTCTCAGCATTGTTCAGCGATTCGACTGCTGTAATAACCTTGTAAATATGTGTAGCGAGACGGTTGCTAACAGTTTGGCAGCTCCACAGCCTCCACTCCACTGCGTTATCGATGGAGCCGTTTGGATAGGGAGTACCTGGATTCGAATCTTGTGAAATAAAAAGGTCCATGACCGTTCTCCTTGACGGCTCCAATCCAATCGTGTTGGACAACGTGTCTGGAATGAAGCCTGAACGACCGCCCTTCTTTCTCGGAGTCAACGCTTACATTGACCGGCAGAGTCAACGGTCATCGCGTCTCCTCTTCGCGCGCGAACGGAAACGTCAGAACAGGCCCGTCGCAGCGCGCGCGCCTTTGGGACGGTCCTGCAGCTTTCCCCATTTTCGCTTAATAATGGAGACATGTAATCCCGTGACCAGCCGCACATCCTCAAACCTCACTGACGTCCTACACCCACCGTTTTGGTACCCTATCTGTCAGTTAGACTACGGAAGGAACTGCCGACGCCAGCGCGCGTACTGAAAAATATCTTTACAGGTCAAGGTGGAAGGGTATGAGTTGTGTCCCCATGATTAGTTGTTGCTGCTCTTTCCCTTCCTCGTTTCTCTACCAAATCGGAGCAGCGGAATCCCTCGCCTCCTTCGCTCCGATTCGACCGCGCGCTGATCGGGCAGCTAATGCCGTGTGATCTGTAGCGGCACTGGGCTTCACCGGCGGCGCGGAGCTCGGTATGGCCGCGCAGAACGGCGGCGGCAGGGGCCGGGGCGGGGAAGGGACGCCGGTGGTGCTCAACGTGTACGACCTGACGCCCATGAACAACTACCTCTACTGGTTCGGCCTCGGCATCTTCCACTCCGGGATCGAAGGTGACGATGCCTTACCTTGCTTACCCTTACCTACCGGAATTCGATAAGGTTGCTTGCGCTGTTCATGCTGTACTAGCTTTCAGTTGTCGCCCTGTGCCTGTTTGGAGAACCTTGTGAGCTGTCACATGTGACTTATGGTTACAACCGAACGGAATGTGTGCTATATTTGTCTCTGATTTTGCTGGATGTTACAAGCTTCCAGCGCTATTGAGCCAGCATGAACATCAACGTGTGTTCTTTTTGTGGGTTGGGGATACATGCGTAACTTTGTTGTTCTGGAATCAATTTATTTCGGTTATATAGTTACCCAGTGATGAAGTTCTAGAGAAATAATATGGCTAACTAATTGAGAACTCTTTACCGATCGGCTTTGTACATCACCTCAGGGTTGTAGCAGGCCGGAAACTTTGTTTCCATTATCTAAAACAATGGTTAACTAAGGCCTCCTTTGGATTGAAGGAAATTTTTTCTATTCCTGCGTTTTTCCTGTGAAATTGAACTGATTCCTGTGAAATTCCTGCACAATTCCTACGAAAATCTTGCGTTCCAAAGAAGCCCTTAATTGAGAAAAAAAGGAACGATTAATAAGGAGGAAAAGGATGAATTTTGTAGCTAGGTAGGTCTATCATATATGTATTCGTAATGGTTGTAGTAAATTTTTGTTTGGGTTTAGTTGTAGTACTGTTACCTGTCGCAAGAAAGGTTGTGTTTTTTAGCAGTTATTTCTGTTGCCAAATTGGTACTAGATATGATCACGCTCTAGTCATCTAGTCATTTATGATACGTTCACCATAACATTCTTTTGTCTATAAAGTGATTTACTATGCGGTATCTCCTTATTTAGCACTTACTTCCTGTTTGCCAAGCTAGTTGATGTAGTTACGCTCTGGTCATCTAATTGCACACAATATGCTCACCATACTGCCCGCTTATCTTGTGTACTTTACTTTGTGCTATTTGCATTTACATTTGGATTGGCTTTTGGTTACATTCGACCTGTTTTGGTACGGAGTGTTGCCCACATAACTGATCTTATGAGCTTAAACTCAAGTATTGTTGTGCCTTTCTTGAACATACAGTTCATGGCATGGAGTATGGATTCGGAGCGCATGAGTTCTCCACAAGTGGTGTGTTCGAGGTGGAACCGAAAAGCTGCCCTGGTTTTATCTATAGAAGGTCTGTTTGGATGGGCACCACAAACATGTCTCGGGCAGAGTTCCGATCGTTCATGGAAAATCTTGCTGGAAAGTACAATGGTAATACATATAATTTGATTTCAAAGAATTGCAACCATTTTACAGATGATGTCTGTAAGAACTTAACCAGAAAATCAATACCTGGATGGGTTAATCGGCTAGCAAGAGTGGGTAAATATCACCAGTTTAATCTCTTCATTCTATCTTGCTTGATACTTCAATTAACTGATCGTATTTCTTATGATCATAGGTTCCGTGTTCAATTGTCTCCTACCAGAAAGCATCCAAGTTGCCACTGTCAGAAATGTCCCGACTCATCCTGCATTTTCTGGTGAGTTCATGCCTGAATTTTTCCACGGAATCATTTTATGATCAATCTGAATTTTCTAATGAAATCTGTACAATTGTTAGACCTTCTTGTTATGTTTCTCATGTCAGCTGGCTTATAATGCATCAGCACAGTAAATAACCATTTCATTGGAATTATTTGCTGTATCTTTGAGCCTTTGACGATCCCAAATATTTTGCTCGCAAGTAACTGATAGCCTTTTGGCACTGTGCAAAATGACCATAGGCCTCATAACAGTTTATTTTGGTCTCCTTTGATTCTGCGTACTTCTT
Organism: Zoysia pacifica; assembly: GCA_001602315.1. NCBI lineage: Eukaryota > Viridiplantae > Streptophyta > Magnoliopsida > Poales > Poaceae > Zoysia > Zoysia pacifica. Next base: position 16,549 of record BCLH01000356.1, on the reverse strand, counting down.
CATGGCACGCAAATCAATGTTTTCTGGGTAACATGTATTGCTACGTTTTATAAGAGGTGCAAAAGGATTGTTAATGACGTTGTGTGCCTAGCAACTTTGTGGTTGATTTAACAAAACCGGTGATTCTTGCTTGACTGTCCTAGTAACATACTCATCTTTTCTTCTCTCATAGACGATGATATGGATTCAATATCTTCATCAGTTATTGGGGACAGCGATGTAGAAGAATTGGACCAACACCTGCTGCCATCAACAGCTGATGTTCATTCTATAGATGTACCACCAAAGCTAGCCAAAGATCTTCTCTGAATTACTACACCATTTTGAATTTCAGTCAGAGGTATAACTTCAACGGCTACAGCTGGCGTCCATGAAGTTGGGCAATATGGGAGTGTAGATGAATGCTGCTGATTGAATTGATTCTTTGTCGCTGAGTTTGCTTTGTAATACTTTGCATTTCACTGATCTTGAGTGACTTGGTCTTGGGTGAAGTAGTACTGTTAGGTCCTGGCAAATTATGTACTTCTTCTTTGCACTGGCTGATGTTAGTATATCCGAAGCTGGCAACAGGTCGTACATCCTGAGGTAATAGTGAAACATATGGTTTTGGCAGCATATTGTAGTAACATATTAGTACCCATCTAACCTTGTGTTTGTAACGTTTGAGCCATGGCTGATTATTGTGCTGTTGCTGTTCCTACAGCTTTCATAATTCTTGAATTTATACAGAACGCAACTAGTACTACAAAGTATTCATGTTCCCGCAATGCTTTAACATATTGTGTACCATGAAATTATTTGGGACGAATCTAAGTGTAAACAAGATAGTACACATTTTTGAAAACAATTCTGAACTACATCCTTGCATGATGGCTGAGGAATCATACAATTGACTTCTGAATGTGACAGTTTTCATTATTGACGCCATACAATGGATAAATCAGTTTGCCCTGAGCCACACCAAATTAACCACGGGGATAAATATAGCTTGTGGTGCTCTGATATCTGAATTTAGAGCAAAGCATCAGGCTTCGCTGTTGCGGAGTACCGTGAAGGGAGGAGATTTCCGGCGTGAAGAAACCATTGACGATGGAAACGAGACTCATACAGTTCTACTCGCGCCCATTGTCAGTCCATTGTCGTTCACAAGTGGGCCTAGCGTGCGCCTCTGCAGCCCATCAATTAGCCCCTACTAGTTGTACTCGCGCCCATTCTCAGCCCATTGTCGTTCACAAATGGGCCTAGCGTGCGCCTCTGCAGCCCATCAATTCGCCCCTACCCCAAAACGGACCATTCGCGTCGTCTTTCGTCCGACCCGAGTCACCCGATCCTCGCTCGCCGCCGCCACCGCCTCTATCACTGCGCAGGGTTTAGGGTTCAGCGGCGGCGACACTAGCTCTTACTCCTTCGCTTTTTCCACGGGACAGCCAAGTCGCCGACGATGTCGTCGATCGCGTCGCAGTTGCAGGCCATCAAGTCGGCCGTCGGCGCTGCGCCGGAGCCAGCTCGAAGGCCCATCACCCGGCCGTCTCTGCTCTTCGACGCCAAGGAGGCCGCGGACATCGACCTCCGCTCCATCCTCCCCATTGCACTCTCCGGTGCGTGTCCACAACCTCTGATCCGATCGTTTTCGAACGGACTGTCCCCTTGTTTGCTTTGCGCTTGTAGAATAAGCATAAATTTACTGGAAACAACAGTGTTCGACGGAATGGCTGCTCTCTCGAGCGGTAAAGTCATATTTTTCGCTTTTACTATCTGACTGTCTAGCTATAATTTCCCGAGCATTGCAATCATTTCTCGCCTGAGTTTCCTTTGTAATTTAGCTGCTATTTGTTGGTTCATCACGTGACACTGAGTGGCATAATTTGGCTGTTAGTTATTCCTATTATTATGAAGCTGTATCTCTATCTCAAATCAAACTATGTTATTCCATATATGGCCCTTGCATCACAGATTCCTTTCCGTTGCAAATTTTGAATCAAATTGCTTTGCAGGGTTGGAGCACCTTGCTAGTGTGGATGAGAGATTTGCGAAGTACAGCAACACTCTGTTCAGTGAGACCAGCCTTGACGTGAACCGTGAGCAGCTAACGCCCAAGGAGAATGACAAGATCAACAAGTCAATATCCACCTACCTTCGCCTTCTAGCTGGTTATTTGCAGCTTCCAGCTGCCCTCAAAACCCTTGAATACCTTATCCGCCGATACCTGTATGAACAAAGCTCTTAACTACTTTTTTCATGACTCTTCTGTGCGATCTGTAGCTCATTCTTTTGTTGCTGGTGGAAATGTTTTATGTAGAGTACATGTATACAACATTGATGAGTTACTGCTCAGTGCACTACCGTACCATGATACTCATGCGTTTGTCCGGATTGTGCAATTGGTCAACTTAGGGTGAGTGTGACGTCTCTGAAGTTGCATCCATTTTTCTCCATGTATGTATTTTAATGCCTGCTTGATGTTGTGTTTTCAGGAATAGCAAGTGGACATTTCTTGGTGGTGTGAAGTCCTCAGGTGCACCACCTCCCAGAAGTGTTCTAGTGCAGCAGTGCATCCGTGATAAGGCATTGCTGGAGACTCTCTGCAACTATGTAAGTCCAAACGCTACTACCTTTTCCCATTGTAGCCTGCTGCCATGCTTTCGGAGCTTTCTAATTTGTCATGCTGTTTGTGTCCAGGTTGCGCCAACAAGGGATTTCAATCACTCAAGGACGGTTGTCTGCTTTTGTGCTGCAGTAATCGTTGAGTGCTTGGGCGCTGTCCCAAAGCTTGACACAGATATAGTGCAGAGAGTATTGGGATTTGTGTTTGACTCACTTAACCCTGCAATAACGAGAGATCAAGATTATAAGGTTAGTTTGAAAATTCATAACATTTGCCAATTTTCTTTATAAACATTTTTGTTAAATTTCTTCCTTTTTTTTAACTTGCTATGTCTGATGGAGATATGCGAGTATTTATCGTTTACCATATATTATGAACCCTCTATTGTGTATATTGGATCTATATCTAGTTGACCTCTGGCATAATGCGTCATCTGATGCTTTCTGTGCTAAGTTGATGTAATCTTTTGTGATCGATTCTTTATGATTAGGCTGGGGCTCTGATGATTGTTGGAGTATTGGCGACCCGGGCAACTTTAGCACCTAAACTTGTTCAAAATTTGCTTTTATTCGTTGCAAGGACTGCCCAACATGATGCATTTGAGTCATTTGACTTGCCATGGCTTCGTGTCACAGTGATGGCTATAATAAGTCTTGTTCAGGTTCGATGTAACTTCTTATCAAATGTTTTGGAAAGGGCTGGCCTTTCGTGTAAGTACTGAAACCAATAGTCCTGATACTGAACTAGAAAGATTAATGGTTTTCTATTTATTTTGCAGTCACAATCAGTCCGTGGCCTGCCTAAGAAGCCACTAATGATTCTAAAAGACATAAGGTCTATCTTAGCTGTTTCTTTACCTTGTTATTTTTTGACCTCCCTTCTTTTGGCATTAAACGTTGATTTATTATGTTATTTTTCAGGGATTTTTCAGGTGTGCTTTCTGTATTATCCAATGAGTACAATATTGAGAAATTCATTGCCCTTTATGTTGAAGCAATCATTGACTACAGGTGATACTTTTTTTGTGTTTATTTTTTGTACACTTCTATCTTCCTGGCATTGTATGAATGTTTAACTACATGTGTACAGTACCTCTGATGATTCGGTCCACACACACCTGATCGAAATTATTGAGACTCTACCACTGAAGAATTTTGTTGAAAGGATTGCGTTTAGGGTTCTTGGCAACTGTGTCAAGGTGTCACGGGCCATAGATAACCCAGATATAAAGAAAACAGGTATTGCATCTGCTTTAAGTTGGTTCAAGACGAATCATACGAGTTTATATTCTCTGTGCATTATTGGTTCCCATCATTTTGTGCACTCCTATATTAAGTAGTAAAAGGGCAGCCCGGTGCACATAGCCCCTGCTACGCAGGGTCAAGTTAAGGGTATTACCACTTTTGGTCTTTTGTACGCAGCCTTTTTCTGGACTCGAACCCGCAACAGCTTTATAGCTGTGCCAAGGCTCCCCTTCACTCCTGTATAAGTCATACTGTAGTATTTCATTTTTACTGTTTCATCTGTGGCATGATCTTTCCCACTAAACAGATTATTTATTGTTCTTCAGGAATATGGGCTAGGATGATCTTTAGTGCGGTTGAAAGAAAATATCTAGTAGAGCTACGTGATGCTATTCGTAAATTTCTTGAGGTACAAGTTGAAAAACTTGTCATTTTGAGACAACATTTCTTACTGTTGTTGTTTCCCCCTTTTCTCCCTTATCATATTCTACATGTTTTCACCGTTATTCGATTCATATCGTTGATATCAGAACTCTGAAATTAACCCAATGGAAGGGGGTTCTATATTGGAGAGTTTCGGCTTAGTGTTTGATGCGAGCAAGAGCACACCAACTGAAATATCTGACTCCAACATTTGGTTCAGTCTGGAGCATCCGAAGGTACAATGTTATATGAAGTTACTTGGCATGAGCCTTACTACTTGATAGAAACTTATGGTCGACTTTATCAGTGTTTTTTTTTTCTAGACTAATTGCTTGTTCTATCACATCAGATTTTAGTTACTAAAAACTAACTATTTGAATTTGTTTGTCTTGGTAATCTTTTCTAGTTTACTTAACTTGTACAATTTATTACATGACAGGCTAAGATCCGTCAGTCAGCTCTATCAAAAATTGCTACATCTGGCATTTTAAACAACAGTGCTCTAAATCAGCAGGTAAATCTTGGTGTTGTATATGTTTCATATGCTATATGTTCTTGTTGTATTGAAACTTCTTTCAGGTGATGATCTGTTGGCTTATGTTGTTTCTATTTCTGTTTGCCAAAGAAGTTTATCAATACGCAAGATGCAATATTACGCAGCCTGTACGATGAAGATCTTAGTGTTGTCCAAGCTGCCTTGTCTATCGAAGGACTAGCTGCTGGCCCAAATTCTGATAGCCTTCTAAAGGCATATAACGATTTGCTCAATAAATGCATCAAAATCATTACCAAAGGTGGGTAACAGTTCTTGAAAGTCTACATTGTTTACAGTTGTCTTGGCTGAGTTAGTTTGTGACTTCATATGGAAGTTAGCCTGCAGAAATTATTTATATGGCTTTGTAACTATCAATGTCTATTGCAACGAGAAGTCGTAGCTAGAATTATATATATGCAAGTACAAACAGCAATGATTCTTAAATATGGCCAGATGGAAAACCAAATGTAAGTGTTTTGTGCCAATAAGAGCTCCGTATATTCATGATGAAAGATTCTGTTAGTTGATGTGCATTTTTATTCTCCTATATTTAACCTTGTTGTGACCCGTTTTTGTTGTTAAGTTGTACCACATGGCGGATTCTGCACATTCTTACTTTTTTTTCCCCCCTTTTATGGAGGGCTATAGATTTTTTATTTTTATGTTGCTTCAGGTGGTTCAAAAGCATCTAAGGCTTCTGATATTGCTGTTTCATGCCTGGAAAAAATGGTTATGGAATATCAATCACATCACATGGAGCATGCCAAGTACATCGCCGGAGTAGTATTTCCTCTCCTTATTGTTCATCCAAAGGTTTGCTTGCTCTCTTATACTACTATCTAATGCAATTGTTTTTTTATGTTCCTTCATTTATTCTTACTTCTAGTGATGAAATGGAAATGCAGACATTTAGAGTAAACTTGAAGGCCTTGGAGCTAGCTAAAAAAATACAATGGGAATTCTGCAGAAGTAGTTCTCTTGTATACGATGAGGTCACTGCTGATAAAATGAAGGTAAGTTTTGTGCTAATAGCTAGAGAGCTTGATATGCCTCCTGCTATGTTCTTTTGTGTAAGCCTATCAAATGAACACAGTTGGTTTAGTTTCTTGGCATCTTGTTTTTTATAGATACATCTTAAGTCCATCACATGTACAATTAGATATGTGAAGACACCTTTCTCATAAACTAAATGTTTA